>SPJY01011975.1:249652-267698 GCA_005191435.1 Raddia distichophylla | reverse complement strand
TTTTCTGTGGATGGATTCTTGAGATGATTTTTGGTGAAGTGCTTCATGACTCATGGTTTCATAGGTAGAAAAATTCCCACAATTTTTGGAGCAACATAAAGCCACCATCTCTCTGGTCCAAATAGAATCAAACTCTGAAGAATCTGCTTTTGCTTTCCAGAAAGCAGCTTGTGTTGTTTGAATTTTCATATTTTCTCTGTACGGATTTTTAAGGAGATTTTTTGTGGAGTGCTTGTTGACACATTGACACATAGGGAGAAAAATTCTCATGATTTTTAGAGCATCTTAAATCCACGAACCTCCTGCTCCATGAGAGGACAAGTTCTGAAAGAATCTGCTTTTGCTTTTTGAAAGTTGCTTTGAGGTTTTGTCTTGATCTCTTTTCAAAAGTAAAGATTTGAATTAATTCCTCTTATTTGGACACTTGACAACCAGGATTGTGGATCTAAAATCCCCACATATTCATATGGATATCATCCATACAAGTCATGGGTACACATAGTTGTCATGTTGTCCATCGCGGTTTGATCACCGACACGAAGCGGTTTTTGCGGAATGCTTAGAGGTGCTGCATGTGCGAAAAGAGAGCGTCAAAATTGATTGGCGCCTATTCACCCCCCCTCTAGCCGCCTAGCTCGGGTCTTCAGGATGACTCCTGGAGCACGAATCCTGGTCGTGTGGTTGAATTCCGCGAGAGGCGAGTCTTGGTATGTCGTGCAAGGGCACTAGCTGTGTATGCAGTGCTTTCGGTGAGGTTCGTGTTGGGTTTAGTCCCACATCGGATATGAATGGTAGGGGAGTACAACTGAGTCATCCCTCTCCCACTGGCTTAGTTTTTCGGGCTAAGTTGGCTTAGGACCTGAGTTGTGCTTACAGTTGCACTAATAGTTATGGGGACCTAGGCTAGGTGTTGATCTCGGAGGGAGCCGAATCGCTGTGGGCCATGAGATGAGCCGGATGACAGCGGGCTCTAACAAGTAGTATCAAAGTCATGGTTGGTAACGGAACGTCTCCAGGAGATCGCACGGTGTATCGGATCGCTATGGGCCATGAGATGGACCGGATGACAATGGGCTCTAACAAGTTGTATCAGAGCCATGTTCGGTAATGGAACCTCTTCAGGTAATCGCACGGTGTATCGGATCGCTGTGAGCCATGAGATGGGCCGGATGACAGCAGGCTCTAACAAGTGGTATCAGAGCCATGGTCGGTAACGGAACATCTCCAAGAGATCGCACGGTGTAGGATAGATGTTCCGATGTATGATTGGGGAGATTGTTGGGTTTAGACCCACATCGGATATTGTTGATGAGGTCCCACCTGACTAGATTTTTGGGCTCACGGGCTAGAACCTGGGTTGTGTTTTCAATTGGGCCAATATATGTGGGGACCTATGCCCGAGACCAGGTGTTGGTCTCTAGGGGAGCCAAATTGCTGTGGGCCATAAGGTGGGCCGGATGACAGCAAGCTCTAATAGTTCGCAACTTGCATAGTAGATGGAGGGATTTACTCAGAGTTTCACCATTCGGTTATCATCCACCTCACTATCTGCTCAAAGATTTTTGTTGCTCGGCCGGGCATAAGGTAATTGTCAACACTCAATTTTTCTTACCTTATAGAGTCGGAATCCTATGCACTAGCCCCTGAATCGGTAAAATACCGCGGAAGATTACATAGCCGATACAAGCATACATCGATTTAAACATAATCCCTGAATATTACATGTCCCATTCACGCCCTTAGGCGATTTCAGTAAGGCGATTAACAACAGCCTTTAGTACAAAATGTAGTTCAAAGTAAAACAGCGAAACCAAAAATATCTACCCCAAAAGAATATCACCATGGCTATGCATCTTGTGAGCGACTGGAGCGATACTAAGACTTGCCAAGCCCTCCGAAGTCCTGTCCTTCGTCTTTATGGCACTCGTATGAATCCTCCTCAATACCATTGTCTAAAATAGTATAAGTAGGCGAGGTCAGCTTCATCCCAACGCTGGCTAGTTAACAATTCTCTTAATGCACTTAGTGATAGAAGGCTTTGATTGAGGAAAAAGGTTATTTTATTTGCGTAAAGCCAGATTTTAAAATAAGTTTAAATTACTATGTCTAGCATTAATTATAATTGTTCCTTTAAACAATCAGGAGTTTAGCAATACACCAAACATAACCCAAACCCTAACCGACAGACCTTATCCAGTGACCTTAGAAGGACCGACCCAAACTCAACCACATACTTGACCTTGACCTCATTCAAACCACACCTCAAGTTGCCCCCAACATTTCCTAAAACCCGTTATCCTTCCAGGATTGGCAATCCTGTTTTGGATCACACTTGCCATAGATCGCCCGCCTCGGCCAAGGAGGGTTGCCAGCCCACCCTAGCCTAGCGTCGCCCTGGGGAAGTGTGACCTCATCACCATCCAATGACAACCAATGCCGGTACCCTTCGAGAGTGGTCCCTGACGGCCTCCGCAGAGTGCTCACAACTGGCGATCCGAAACCTATACTCCGCGCTATGGCCACGCGTTGTGTTGGAACCATCCTCCGATGGCAGCGATCCAGGCTCAACCCAGCACAAGGTATTCCGTGCCTTAATCATCCATCCGGATGTCATCCATGGGGCAACTCTCCCACAATCTATCTCGACTTCGGCAATCCATGTCATTCCACATATGGACTATCTCATCCACTTAACCGAACCGGACCGACACACCACATAGCACAATCACAAACAACATCCAGCCCATCATGCCTCTAATAGCTCTAATTGTCACATGTCTTAACCTTTTTAGTGAGTGAATGAATGACCGGTGAATATCGGTTCACCGTTTCGTGACTAGTCGCTAGAAGATTTGTTTAAGTCTAAGCAAATCTAAGCAGGTTTTACCTATTAGGTAAGGTTAAAGTTGTTATTGAACTATTATAGGCTAACAAGGATATGACAATCAAGGCAGCCATAAAGGCTAGAAAATACAAGGACAGACATGTATACTTATAACATGATTAACAAGTAGGCAGTTAATAAGCATGCATTTTGATATTAAACAATATAATTTAGGGAAACTAGGTAATAAACATGATTATATCGATGTTAATCCTCACTAGGGAAAGTCGCAACCTCTCCCTAATACAGGTAAACATCTATAAGTGTAGTTGTTAACTCGCCTTGCTCAGGTGGAAGGTCTTCTTCCACGTCACCAAACCTTCCCTCGGGATCGCCTATGTCTAATCACACATAAAATCCAATAAATACTCATGGGTGCAAAAATGGAAAACATGATGCGTGCACGTGATCTAGGTCCTATCATCAACACCTCGTGTGTAAGGTCGGATAACCGTACTATTAACGTATGATATGCGATGCATGCCATAAAGTATTTAATATTACTTAATATCATTATATATTAATCCAAAATATGATATTGTGTGTTAGCGTAGTATTCGAGTAATTAGGGCATATACGGGTGACATACGATGAAGGCACTCCATCTGCTGGCTCACTTACAGAGTTAAGTGTATTGGTGGTGGCATTATCTAGGTTTACCCTAATATAAGATGCAATATAGACTATAAGATGCAATATTGTACATTTTCTAAGTTCAGCACCTATATTAATTACTAAAGAATGCATTAATTATTTCATGGTGTTTGGCAAAATAATTATCTAATAAACTTATTTGCACAAGAATTGCATTTTTATAGTTTTCCCTAACTATTAGGGCACTTATCTACCTTATTTTATTTTCTCGTGATTTTATGGGGGCCATACTCTATATTTGTAATAATAAAAGTTACCCTAATTCTAATTTAAACATTTTCAACGTAGGAGAAATACATATTCCTATTAAACAGTGTCAAAAAATAATAACAGTGGCTGATTGCATATTTTTCTAAAAATCCAGCATAGTCGCATCTAATTGTCTAAATTGTTCTATAATTTTTGGGAGCCTACAATTATTTTTAATAAATCTATAACACTTTATGTATTTAATTTATCGGTTAAATCCGTGGGAAAATTGTTGAACAACAACGGGCCGAGCCAGCGAACAAAGCTGGCCCAAGGCGGATTCGGCTCACGGCCTTGCCGCATGCGCACCGCGCCCGCCCAGGGCTGAATAAAAGCGTGGGGGGACAATTCCCCGCGAAGACAGCACCACACCCATGGGCATCTCCACTTACCCTTCCCGGTGGGCCAAGGGCCTACATGGCAGAGGCACAGCCGTTAAGGTTTTCTTCTCTCTCGCGAAGGGGTAAGCTGACACGGCAGCGACCCAACGACTCTTGGTCTGCAAGGATCATGGCGCAGATCCTACGCTACGTGGTCGTCGTGAACCTCCGGACAATGAGACGTGGCTGACGGCGATGGAATTCATCGCGGCGGAGCTACCGCCACCCTTCGGCCAATAGCGTTCAAGTTCTGGCATCTACGGCTCCTAGCGATCCTAGGGATCGATGCTCGCGCCGAGGCTGGAGATGGCCGGATGCGGGGGCGTGGCGAACGGCGGTGGAGCCGAGAGCTCGCCGGAGTTGCCGAGCCTCGAAATGGATCTACACACTAGGAAAAATTAACGAGGAGCGAGAAGAGGTCACGGGCATGCTCACAAAGTACTTTGCCGAGGGCGATTGCACTCGAAGACAACTGGCGTCGAGGGTCCCGGCGGCGACCGAAACAGAGGCGATGCCGGCACGACTATCCCGAGTGAATTCTCTGAAATCAAGAGAGGGGAAAGATTAGGAGTGAGGTGTGGATGCCTAGGGAGAAGGGAATTGATCTTAAGCTCACGAAATCAACGAGAATGTCTTCGGCGCCGGCGCGGGGGAATTTGGGGGGAAAATCGAACAGGGGTACCGAGGGAGGGTTTCGGGCTCCGCTTAAGTGGGCGTTTGAGAGGGAGGTGGGTACTAGAGTGGGTACAAGCACGGCGGGGGTGTAATTGCGATGCGACGGCAGCAGGCACGTGAACGACATGCAGCTCGGCATGGCGGAGGGCATAGCACGGCGGTCAGGCTAGGGCACATAGCCTTTTTGATTTGGGGGTGCATGGCGTTGATGTTTCTGAGCAGAGCGAATCGCCTAAGAGATTTGGTGGGCAATGCCCAACGGTTGGTGACTAAGGCCCGGTTGTCCGAAGTCAAGGACCGGTCGCCGGCGAGTTGATCCGCGGCCCAAACTCTTCCCCAGACGGTGATCGACACGGTGGCGTACTATGCGCAGGGAGACGAGCTCGAGGCATGAGAGTCCGAGGCAGAGACGGCGTGCGCGGCGGCGAGCAGAGGCATGAGAGCCCGAGGCGCGCAATGCGCGGGAAGGAGGGAGAGAGGGAAAGAGAGAGAATAGAGAGGGAGAGAGAGGGATCAATCTAGCATCTTAAATTCAAACGAAATTTTAATTTCATCAAGAATTTAAATTGCCCCAAATTGGGGTGTTACAGTAATCCCACAGTGGAGTGTCCTCTAGGCAGTAAGTGAGAGGATGACCCTCATTATCGCCTTCGGCCTCCTCGATGAGAGCAATATCTTAGGAGTAGTTCTCAGAAGCAGAAGACGAAATCTCATGGCATTGTGTTCTAAGGGGAGGCTGTAGTATTCCCTAGTGCTTTCCACCGAGAGTCCTTCCAACTTGAAAATTTGGTAGCATGGTTTTGCTTGATGATATGATCATAAAAGGGTTGCGTTCCATTGTGGCGAGAGGAAGCATGTTAGGGAATGTATATGGCCATACGATGAGGCATGTTCCCCACACCCATGATGTGCTTCGAAGACTTTCCATCTCCATATCATCTATAGGTCAATTTTTGGATGTATTCTAACTATCATATACTGAGTTACATTCACCTAGCGATATCATGATGCACGGATACAATCAACAAGAATAATGACCTGTCTTTTTGAATGGTCAGCATCGGCTAGTGATTTGTTTTTTAATCGAGGAAGAATAATCTGTCTCCTTTGCTAGAAGTATGGTAGTTAACAATGTGAATCAATACAATGAAAAATACACACGATTTAATCATAGTTCAATCCTCCTAGATCGTGTACTCCAAACATTTCTTCAATACAATTTGAAGAGTATCGAATGCAACATGATTAGAAATAATACTAAGGGCACTAAAGTCTACTTACATAGGCTCCTACGCTTCTCCCCTCTTATGGGGGTGAGGGCCTATATATAGTCTCACCCAACATCTCTATCCACAAAAATCTTTTGCTTTGGATGGGAAATAAGTCTTGCTAATTGTCTTGCAGATGGTTACTCCTAGGTGGTTCACTTCCATACTCTTCCAATCTCTGTTTCTATAAGTTGGGCTCTCGAGCATGGAAGGTTCTTGAATATATATATTCTTTTAATCCATCCGATCAATAAATTGCGGGAAAAATTGATTAAATAATATACATATAATTTAGAATTGGAAAACTATGTGGCATATTTCTTTTATTGCTAATCTGGGCTTGTTTCCGCCACGCCGAGCGACGGAAGGTGTGCTTCCGCCACCCCGAGCGATGGAAGGGCAGTTTCCGCCACCCCGGGCGACGGAAGGCTGGCTTCCGCCAATCCAGGCAGAGGAAGCTGGCTTCAGCCACACCGGGTGGCGGAAGCCACCTCCGGTGGGCCACGCGGCGGCTCTGCCTGCGCCTCAGCTCCTCCCGCGCCTCGGCTCCTTCCGCACGCGCCTCGGATTCCCGCCTCGGATACCCTCGCGTTGAAGTGCGTGCCGAATTATTAAGGTGCGTGCCCGTGTCAGCAACTGCATGTGGGAAAAGAGGATCGGCTGGTGTGACATCATTTCATGTCTCCCGATTATATGTTAAACCTGCATTTAATTTATTAAAAAAGTAATTAGCCATTAATAAATTGCATGCTTATGATGATTTAATCACACACGCTCGGCTATATAAGGAGGAGTGGTCCTCGGTTCTCTGCACATCTTGTGCTGCCCGGTGCTCACCTCCATTTGTGCTACTCGGTGCTCTCGATTCTCTGCACATCATTTGTGCTGCCCGGTGCTCACCTGTGCTTGTGCATTTGTGCTGCTCGGTGCTCAGCGACTCTTCTCGCTGCACACACATCTCATTGCCCTGGTGCTCAGTGAGGACTCTGCTGATTTTGATTTCGCATTATTCTCATTGAGGGACTCTCCTGTTTTTTATTTTCTCAGTACATGTTGCATTTGAATGTGCATGCAAGTGTCAGTACGTTGAGTGGTAGAGGAAAAAAATCTAGTAAAAGAGTGTTCGTTGAAGAAATTTTAACAAGGTATGCATTTTATTAAATTGCCATGAGCATGCATTATTATATTATGGCATTTCTAAAAACAATAAGGTTCCTAAAATGAGCAGTGGATTAGAAAGAACAAATGAGGGGTGCAAATATTAAAATTTGTGGTACACATTAAACTCATCATGACCTTCATGTGTTTTAAAGTGCAGGTTTTCAGTAGTTTCAGTTAGTTAACTGAATATTTATTGTGCTGTTAAAATAATTTGTAATGAAAGTACGGGGTTTGAACCAATCATTTCATGTATAATATTTATCGTGCTGTTAAAACGCAAGGAGAAGGGCCCCACGGTAGGATGATTAATTGTACAACATTTATATGTTCATAGTTATTAATCTACATAAAATCTACACGTTCAAACGTATGAAATTAAGAGCAAAAACTTAAACAACACAGTACCTCGACAAGGATAGTGAGAAAGCAAAATTAACTGAGGCCTTAGTGAGCATAGAGGCAGCAAGAACCGTAGTGAGCAGCAGAGGCAGCGAGAACCATAGTGAGCACCTGAGGCGGAAATACCCATGATGGCGGAAATAATATAGTATATAATGTATCTCGTTTTCTACGCATTTAACCTCATTTTCTAGGTAGTGGCAGACAATCAGCACGGCCGCGTGCGGCGAGGAGGCCTATGGACGCGTGGCGGCTGCTGATGTCTTCCGCTACCGGGAGTGGCCGAAACCCTTGGCTTTTGCCATCGGGGGTGGCGGAAGCCATCCGGCGTGGCGGAAACGCCCTTTAGCCATTCCAGGTGGCGGAAGCTTGGTATATTCCAAGCATTACCAACCATTGCGACATACTTTCCCAATTTCTATTTATATATATATTATTCGACCAATTTTTCCATAAATTGTGTCAATTCTCTCTGCTGCCATGGTATCAAACGTCATCGCTCCTGTGATCTGCTTCCACCCTTTACCCTAGCGCGCCTCGATGCCAAGATTACGAAGTTGCCGCCGTCAGGCCGCTACTCTCTCGCCGTCGCTCATGCAGTCCAAGATCCCAAGGACATTTGGTATCCTTGGGATATAACAACATTCTCAATTTGGTGTCCTTGGTATCCCAAGGATATAACTACATACTCAATTGGTGATGCTGCCGACGCCAACACCACCCGTTGTGCCCATGAGGAGGTCGAAACCGCCACCGTCCATCAGGGGCGGAGACAGAGGGGGTTGGTAGGGGCTCCCCACAACAAAATGTAAAACCCATATACATATTTAGTCTACAAATATAATTAAGTAGTAATAATTTAAGGTCTAATTGGCAACTACCCAAACCTTAGCTTCATTATCTAAGAATTTTTTTTTTTTCAAAGCTCTTCGATTGTGGTACATATAAGTATAGTGTTCTCAAATAAAATAGAAGTTCTTCAACGCGATAGAGTAAGCTATATTGAAAATGGACAAACAGAGAAGTCAATTCAAATAAACTTTGGCTTATATACGATTTCTCGATAATGCATAAAATTCAAATTACTAGAGAAGTAGAGATGCATATATCTTATTTCTTGATTTTCTTTTAGATGATTAAAATATATATTACTTCCTTCGATCCCAAATGTTTGACCTTGTTGACTTTGCACAATTTCTAAAAACAACTTTAATCACTAATTATCATTTTAGTTTATTTATGAAACCATTAAAACTATAATACTATTGAAGCATTTATTGAGATAATTATGTGCATACACTTCATATTGCCAAGCATTCAAACTCAAGTATAAAAACTTTGACTATCATGCATCCCAGATATCTAAATTTTGTGACCGGAGTTAGTGGTATGTGTAATGTTTTTTTCAACACATGCTTTGCAAAATATATACATATAACATATATATTTTTTGGTGGTCTGCTTGGCCCCGATACCTCGGCTCAAGAGGTCGATGCACTTGCGGCAACTCTCGCCGCATCTCAGGCTCGGCAGGGATGGCAATCGGACGGGTATCTCCAGATACACCTCTTTCGTACCTGAACCCGAAACCCGAAAATATCACCCAAACCCAAACCCAAAAACACTCGCGGGTACAAACCCGAACCTGACGGGTACCCGATACCCGATAGGTAACCCGTACCCAAAAGGGGGGAGAGAGGGCTAGGTCATGGGAGAGGAAGAGAGGAGGGGAGGGAGGAGAGGGAGAGGGGGCGGCTTGGCAGCGGCCGGCGAGCTACGCAGAGAGACCGAGGGAGGGGAGAGGATGCGGCGGCGCCGGCCTTTTCCTAGAGATAGAGAAGGGGAGAGGGCGGAGAGGGATAGACAGAGAGAGGGGGGAAAGAGGGAAGCTCACCTGGCGGCGGCATCATCGGCGTGGAGGGCCTGGCAGCGGTGACGTGGAGGGCGAACTAGAGAGAGGGAAGACTCCGCATCGGCGTGGTGGAGGTGGAGGGGCTAGGCGGGGCGGGGCCGGCGTAGTGGAGACGGAGGCGAGGGTCGGCGCCGGCGTGGTGGAGGCGAGGGGCGGCGCCGGTGCGGTGGAGACGGAGGGGCGGGGCGGCGCCGGCGTGAGGGAGGCGAGGGGCAGCGCTGGCGCGGTGGAGGCGGAGGGGCGGGGCGGCGCCGGCGTGAGGGAGGTGGAGGACAGGGGGCGGCGGGTGAGGTGGGGCCAGAGAGGCAGAGAGCAGCGGCTGCGGGTTGTGGAGGCCAAGGGCTAGGTTTTTTTTCAGCTACACTATACATGTATAAAATGGATGGACCTACTTGTCAGTGAATGATTTCGGGTAACCCATGTATATCCATGGGTACGAAATTGAGCCCGTACCCGAACCCGAATCTTTCGGATACCCGAACCTGAAAAACCTATGGATATAGGTTGCAACCTATATCCATGCCCATCGGATTGGATACCCATAGGTAACTATACCCATGGGTTTCTCTGTCATCCCTAAGGCTCGGGCTAACGCTGCTGCTGCCCTCGCAGATGCACCCGGCGGCCGGCGCCGCTTACGGCCTTAGGCCCAGACTGCACCTGCGGCATCCGCCTACACGATCTTCCTGTTACGGTGGTTCTCTCCTATCAGATCCCGTGGATGCATGAAGCTCTCCAGGCTCAAGCCATCTCCGTCCTTCAAGTCAAGGCCCTGGTGCTGGTCCCCCCTTGATCACAACTCTCCGACATGCATTTCTTGGCGCGGTCTCCTTATCTCTCTTAGCAAGTACGAGTAGACTCTTACAAATCACGTCCTCTCCGATGTTCGCCGTCCTGAGTTCGCCAACCTGAGTGCGCTGATTGGCGCCGCCTTGACTGCTTGTGATTTCCTAGTCGTGTGCCACCATCTCCAGGGAACTGCTCTGTCACACTCATTTTCAAAAACCAAAACCACACTACATCCATTATGATATTGCATTGCATGGAAAATGAGTAGGCGGCGAGGATACCGAATGTTTCTATGCAGGGAAGACGTTTCCAAGGAGGTCGAGGGATTCGGGGTTCTTCCATATGCAGGATTGACTTAGCTTGCAAACAAAAGCTAGCCGGATGAGAAAGGAAAGAGAGGAGAAGAAGGAAGGAGGAGGTCAGTGGATGGAGAGGGGGTTGGTGGCAGGAGAAGGGGAGAGGGGAGAGAGGGAGTGGAAAAAGGGGAAGGGTGGTTGGTCCGTCCGCAGGAGAGAAAGAAGGAAAAATAACTAATTAATAAATTATAAATTATGAAGCCATAAATCCCTTTGCACGATTAATTAAATTAAAAATCAAATCAATTGAAATCAAATCACATAGTCAATATTTTATGATGCAAGTCTTTTATTTATTTTGCAAACCTTTTTATTTAAGTCAAATTAGTTTTAGAAATGAGTTTGATTTTAGAAGTAGCATGTGTAATCATTTTCAAAGGTTTACAAATATTAAAAAACATTTTCCATGCAATGCAATATCATAATGGAAACGTCTTCCCTGCATAGAAACATTCGGTATCCTCGCCGCCTACTCCTCCCTATAAAATCCCCGACGGTCCTCTCTCTCTCTCTCTCTCTGACATTCTTCGTGGGAGATGCTCATTGAATTGCTATGAATTATTCGCAGAGACCATGTCGATGTCCTTGTCGGCACCGACATTCTCGTCAACTCCGCCACCGCCGAGTAGTATACCTCTCTCCCCTCTAATTAATGCTTTCTCTAGGGGTGGCGTAAATGTTCGTGTGTTCGACGTCGCCGGAGCATCGTCATAGTTGTCGCCAATGTCACCCTACCCCCCTTCAGCTAGCAGCGTCATCGCGCCACCTCGACCGCCCTTGGGTGAAGCCAAGGGCACCATGCCCTTCCCCTCCTCTCCTCGGAACCTGCATCCAATCCTCTCCCTTTTCTCGCACTCCCCTTTCGCCGGATTCCCGCCGGGCCATCGCCGTCGCTGTCGGCAGACACTATAGCTGCCCTCCCTTGCTTTCAGTCGCTGACAAGTGGCCTCACCTATTAGTGCCCTAGGCAGCCGCCTCCCCTCTCCTCCTTGTCCGCCCCACCCCGTCGGTCGGCTCCGCCTTCCCACCAGGCCACCTCGATCCTCCCTCCTAGCTAGGTTGGGCTGAGCCGGCCTGGTTGCACCGGCCAACCCCTGACCCCGCCCTCGCCCCCGCCCCCTTCGGCTAGGCCAAGCAGGCCGAGCCCACCCCATCAGGCCCTAGCTAGGCCAAACAAGTCTTCTCCTTTAGGCCGATCAGACTAGATCGATCCAATAAATGTTATTACTATTTATTTCAATGTTGTAGCTTGTTTTTATTATATCGATAAAAATATAGCCCCAAAAATTGCAAAACAAATTTCATAATGCTTCTAAGTCAATATCTATCTCTTTGTAAATCTATAGAATTTTCTAAATTAATTTTATTTTCTTTTATTAGGAAAATGCCTTTAAACTTTTGTTTAACTTTCACGGACCAATTATTGTGGAAATAAATCTATTAAATTCCAGAAAATTGCATTCTCTATTTTTTATATTTTATTAAGCATATGCATTCATATGCATTACTTTGTTCTTCTGTGTTTTGATTATTTGTATTCTCTATGTTAGATTTGGTTATTGTCAACCCTTCGACGAATGTTGTCGTTGATCACTAAGCACAATGATCATGAAAAGTTCATGTTAACTCATGTTGCAAATCCCATTTTGCCAAAATAATAATTTCATTAGGTCGTTAGCTAATAACCTAATTAATATTACACTTGCTATGACCATACCTTTTCCACCTTAGTATTACTATTCACATATCCTTGCTGCCATCATTGTATAGTTTATTTATAACTTGATTAGCATTGCCATTAAATATTCTTTTGATGCAATGATATGACCTCGATAAATGCTTTTTTGGCCACGTGCAAATACTCTTTTCATGATAGTTGGACTATCATGCTGGGCCAAATGTTAGAGCGAGGTAGTGAGCGAGGTAGTGGGTGCTACCTAGGTTTTCCAAATGGTTTTGAACCCTAAATTGGGTGGATGGTTGCAAGGAGGGTGTAACATCGCACGAGATATGGGCCCAGTGTAGGAACCGCCCAAGTTTATAAGGACCGACACCTTATGGTTATCAAGACTACGTACAACAATATGACAATCGTGTGATTGTTTGGGTAAGCCCTAGTTGAGTGCCTTCGGACTCTTAGTTCGGACATTCTAGAAGGTGGCGTAAGAAATGAAAATCAACCACGTACCACGTGGCACATGAGTGGGCTCCTGTCAATTGAACGCAATGGCACAATAGTGGAATTCTTAGTGGGAATGCATGAGCTAGGAGAAGGTTGGACAAAGACTTTATGGTATTTGTCCTGCTTTGAGTAGCTATAGGGGATGTTCATCTCTCATGGGTAAAGCGATAAATATTTATAGATGATATGTATGCATGACTCTTTCAGTATAGATAATGACCAATATTTCATTGATGTGCAAGGGACAGCCTAGATTTTTACCTGATTTATAAATAAGATTGATTTAAAAACATTTTATAAAAGAAACTGGTTTTGATGCCTGCATTTAATTGTTGAAGACGACCTGTTGGGTATCTTATCTGTATTTTGTAAGGTTGTCGTTTGATGAAGCGAAGGATTTTATAGGTGGCTTCCGAGTTCAGACTCTATCAGAGAACTAATTATCTGAAGATGATGGAGAACTAAACGATATGGAAAGCGAGATTTCGTCGCTTTACATAGCTAGCATGGCTTCAGTTGATACGTAAGCCGGAGCTGAGCTAGTATGTATGTATATATGTATATATGCAATTCATGAGGTCGACCAATATTACGACCGAGGAAAATGAGTTTGATCATTGTTTCAGATTTGAAGAATATAACAGGCCATGCAATCCATATATAGTACAACAAGGCGTCAAGGCCTCACATGCAAACTGATCGATGATTAGCCCACAAGATCCAAATTAAGAACCTTAAGCAAGCTGCATATACACGCAGATATTTAATTTGCTGCACTACTGGATGCATCTTTATGTATGCTTTACGTCGCGTCGCACATGGATTAATTCGCTGCCGCAAGCACCACGGGCGCTAGAGAGAGAGAGAGAGGTCTCCGGATCAGGAAATCAACGGTCCGGATCATCACCTGCTATGAAACCGAAAGTCGACACGCTCGCGCGTATCTTATTTCCCACTCATGGTAGGCCATCTCTAACGGTGTCTCTGGACCTTTTCCATTCTTCACGAAAAAATTCTGCCTTTCATTAAAAGTCCAACAATTTACTTCACCATTCTCCTCTAAAAGAATTTACTTTTTCGTTCCCTTCAAGATGAGATTTTCTTTACACACACTATAGGTGCTGAATAAACTTTAGCCTGCGGTCTTTTTAACGTATGGTTGAGCCAAGACATAAATAAATTTTTTCATTTATTTTTAAATTAAATAAATTTATTAAAAATTCCTGTATTTTTAGGATCTGTGTCTATCATCATATTTGGATCACATTTTTCTCCCTATGGTTCCAACCTCAATGAACTCCGACCACCTCCATGGCTGCCCGACGACCTCCACCTGCCGGCACTACCGTCCAGCAACCTCCCCTTCCGGCGACGTACCCCCAGCTGCCTTGCTCTCGCCGGCCACTCACACCCCGCACCCACACTGTCGTGGCCGTGCTCTGGCAATGCCTAGTAGGCCAGCTCAGATCTAGCGCCGCCCAATCGTCCTCCACCGATGGTGGCGGGGCACAGCTCCCTCCACAACGGCGGTGCAAGACCGGCTTCCTCCACGACGGCGGTGTCAGCGGTCAGCCTTCAAATTTTACTTACCTTGAGAGTTGGAATCCCATGCGCTAGTCCCTGGATCGGTACACTAGTGCGGAAGATCTTCTATCCGATACAAACATACATCGATTAACGCATAAAATTCTAAATATTACAAGACCAAGTTACGCCATTAGGCGATTTTAGTAAGGTGATCCACATTAGCCTTTAATACAAAACATAGTTCAAAGTAATGCAGCTATCCAAAATATCTACCTAGAAGAATAACTCCATGGCTAAGTGTCTTGCAAGCGACCGGAGCAACTCTAAGATTCATCAGGCCCTCTAAGATCCAGTCCATCGTCTTTGTGACACTCGTATGGATGCTCCTTGATCCCATCGTCTAAAAGAGTATAAGTAGGCGAGGTCAGCGTCATCCAAACGTTGGCTTAACACTTCCCTTAATGCACTAGTGAATAGAAGGCCTTGATTTGGGAAAAGGGGGGTTATTTGATTTGCGTACACTACAAGGGGATTGCCCTATAGCAACATACTCATATGGTGCTGTATATACGCATATGTGTTGCAGGCATAAACAACATCACATAATGTAGGTGTTATTATAGGTGGTGTTGCTAGTTGTATGCTACATCACAAAATTATATGTTGCAATATGTTTGTATATGTGTTGCTAGCTAGCAACATGAATTTAGCATCACTTGTACGCATTAAAATGGTAGTATCTGACACAACATTTAAACGGTTTATTGCAACATCATTAAATGCATGTGTATATAATTATATTATTTTTGTACATAATATAGTTGTCACACATAATTTACTAAAATTTATCTTGAACAACACTAAATATGGGCAATATTATTATTTATAATTAGATTTTCATTATTCTAAATAAAATCAGGATGTCAAACAAAATCAAATAGCTAAAAAATCTCTATAAATTGAATATACCAATTGAACGTAATTATCGGTGCATGTGTATATGCGTGTTAGGTGCTGAGATACATAAGATGTGCTAGCCATTCATAAAGTTAAATGAGTATTGATTTGCAAAACGCATGCCGTCTCTCGTATACACAGTAATTTTTAAGCACCGGCCTAATTAGATATGGCGACCTCACCATTTGAAGTGCCCCTCCACTACAAACATAGAGCCACTACTAAAACCACTAAAAATACATAGTTTTCTTATATCAATATATCAATATTTAAAAAATTTGTTATCATATAATTGTTATTTTTCTTAGATTGTATTATGGTCTAGTTTATGTATTTAGTTAACTAAATATAATAATTTTACTTATGTTAAACATGTCACACATACATGACTAATGCATAGCAACACGTGTATTAAGTGATGCTAGGTTGTGTAACAAGAAATGTTTTCATGAATAAGTCTAATAATTCAACACATGTGTGTCAGCAACACATATTATGTGATGCATGATTGTTTCTTAGCATCATAACTTATATGTGATGCCAGTGTGTGTTGGAGTAGACATGTACTCTTAGTTTCCTGCATCATAAACCATATATGATGCTAAGTATGTGTTTGAATAAACTAGTTATGTTGTAGTGCATGTGGGCTAGCGCAGAGGAGGCGTGGGTGAGGGTGCCGGCACGGCGGCGTGGATCTGGGTCTGGCGGCGTGTTCAAGCCATGTCAAGGGCGGTGTCGGCCGGTGGGGCGCCATGGTTGGACGGCTAAGGCGGAGTTACGCGGCGTGGAGGCAGCAACGCAGCCGCAGCGGCAACGGTGGCGGGGAAGACGAGGTGGAGGGTTCGGCGGCGCCGAGGTGGAGAGCTGGAGAGCAGAGGAGGCTCTAAGCCCTAAACCAAACAGTTATAAAGAGATGGGTCCATATATCACAGATCCATTCCATCCCTGATTCCATCCAGATTGGTCCTTGATAAGTCAACCAAACACACCCTATAGTTTAATTGGTACTATGCATACACCACACTCACAATGACGCAGGAATGCATATGCACGGCGGGGGCGCGGGCAAGTCAAGACGATTTTAATGATGCGTGGAGGGACGTACGGCTGGAGCTGGCTGGCCAAAGTACTCGGTCCGTTACCGAGTCCATCAATAGGTCAACCTCACCGGAATTAAAGCGCCTCTTGATTAAAGGCATATAGAACATTTTCAACGGTGCTTACACAGCTAAATATAAAAACATCAATTTAGTATTTTGTTTATTTAAAAAAAGATATACGGACTACTAACTTACAGCCAACCTGTAACTGATTCCAAGGTGTCATTACTAAAAGAGCCGCGCATAGATACCAGCCCATCAGTATCGGTTGAACACAAACCTGTACTGATAGTGGCATCAGTACCGGTTCGTGGTTCCAAGACATTAGTATCGATTGGTTGGATCCTCACATTAGCACCGGTCCGTGATATGAAGCGGCATTGAGTCCTTTGGTAGGTGGATGCAGACCAGCTGGCATGGGCATTCATCAGTACCGGTATTAATGTGAGGGCATCGGTACCGGTTCATGTTATGAACCGATACTAATGCCTCGTTTCAAAAATGTTTAAAAGGAATGCATATCCTAGTAATGTCAATACGCGTGGGCAAGTGGCTTGGATAGAAGGGCGAGTTGAGAGTTACAAGGTTTCAAAAGATTCCTACTGTTGCAGTTGGGCATCAGCCCCGAATGGCTAGTATGGGTTCAAGAACCGGTATCAAAGGCTCTTCCCAATCGGTACAAAAACCATGTTCCCCGGTAGTATGTCTATGCTTTATTGTATATGGGTTCATATTAATTATGCAAATTATGATATACTCCCTCCAGTGCCATAATACTTATCATTTTGGATATTGACACAGTTTTCAAAATGCAACTTTGACCATCAATTACTACTAAAATATATATCTCAATACAAATTTGTATGTGCGTTTTTTATGTACACGATCCAAATAGTTTAAAAGGTTTTTATATATAGATAAAGTTATAAAACTTTGGCTTATGTCAAAGCTAAAACGATAAGTATATGAAATTGGAGTGAGTATAGTAAACTGGAGAGGTTGTCTATATGCTATATATAAATGACAGGTTTAATTTTTATATCTAATGGTTGGATATAGCATTGGAGATGTTTTTTTACTATGGCGTGGACTTGGGGACAGACGTCCGACGCACGCGCGTGCGTCGGACGCTACCCCGGCCCAGCCCAACCATCGCGCATCGTAGCGCTCACCAAAAAAACTCCTCCTGTTGCATGCATGCAGTGACATCAGCGAAAAGATTCTTTTCAGTTTTCTCTTTCGACGGCCATAGATTTTGACTGGTTGCTCCAATGCACGAACCGTTTGCACCGCTGTGTTCCTCGCATTTTTACGAACAAAACAAGACCAAAATTGCTATAAAAAAGTTACTGAAACAATTTGTTATCCTAATGAAATAATTAGTTTAGCCTGTTGAAACAATATGGCTAGTCTGCTGAAACAATTACTGTTTAGCCTATTGGAACAATATATATAGCTTGCTAAAACAATTGGTTTAGCCCATTGAAACAATATATATATATAGCCTGCTGAAACAACTATAGTTTAGCCTATTGAAACAATTTGTCTAGCCT
>SPJY01011975.1:233541-249597 GCA_005191435.1 Raddia distichophylla | reverse complement strand
AGTTGAGAGTCACGAGGTTTCAAAAGGTTCCTACTGATGCTGCTGGGCATCAATCCCGAATGGCTAGTACGGGTTCAAGAACCGGTATCAAAGGCTCTTCCCAATTGGTACAGAAACCATGTTCCATGATAGTGTGTATGCTTTATTGTATATGGGTTCATATTAATTATGCAAATTATGATATATTCCCCCAGTTCCATAATACTTATCGTTTTGGACATTTACGCAGTATTCAAAATGCAAATTTGACCATCAATTACTAATAAAATATATATACAAAATCTATGAAAAATATGATATTGTGAAAGTATTTTTCAAGACAAATTTATATGTACGGTTTTTATGTACACAATCCAAATAGTTTGAAAACTTTGACTTAGGTCAAAGCTAAAACGATAAGCATTATGAAATTGGAGAGAGTACCTAGTAAACTGGAGAGGTTGTCTATATGCTATATATAAATGACATGTTTAATTTTTATATCTAATGGTTGGCTATAGTATTGGAGATGTTTTTTTACTATTGCAAATTAAAACCGATTGATGTATTTGGGTGTCATGCGCATTTGCATGATTAAGTTTGTTCATGCTAACAGAAAGTAGTGTCTGAGCTAATCTAAATTAACTATCCATCGCGAATCCTACGACAAGCTGTAGTTGATCCTACGATGGACGGTTTATATTAACTGAGATTTTTCCCTAATACGACCAAAGATAGATGATACAACCACCACGTGCGCAGCGGTGTAAAACAACCTTGCCCACACAAAATTAATCCACATGAACAGCGCGCAGTGGTAGAACATGCAATAGCTTTGCTAGGAACGATGATAAATAACATCTACTACAATTAATAGTACAAACAACGATCTTTGCTACTCGTGGATATGGGCTGTGTAGATAATGCTATTTAAACATGGCTAGCTCTATTGACAACTGTTTTAGTGCAATGGTTTCTTTCGCTACAGTGGATTACTGTATGAGAGATTACCCAATTTTCAATATATACTTCTTAATTTCTCCTCCATAGCTAGATTATTAGCAAAGCTAGCTTGTTACTTCCAACGTCGTTTTAACGTACGTACTCACTGCTAGAAAAACAACAAAAACAAAAAGAATGAACTTCTAACAGTGGTGCGAGAAAATAGTACCTCATCCGATTCACAAAGCCTAAGTCGACATCTTTGATTTATATGTACTAAAAGTTTTAAAATTTTATAAATTAAATATTTTCAAATATGGTATTTTTGCGTTTTTATAAATAAATTACAATGGTAAATAATTGTCACGTGTATTTCGAAGAGCCTATCAATGAATAAAACGTCATGTTTTTAGAAACTGGACGAGAGAATAGTGATATATCGGTGGTTCTTGTTTTGGACTGCCATACCTAACCCTACTACTACCTCCGTTTTTTTTATTGACGCCTTTGACTTTTCGACACGTCTTTGACCATTCGTCTTATTCAAATTATTTTATAAATATCATTTATTTTGTTGTGATTTGTTTTATCAATAGAGGTACTTTAAATATGTTTTATTTTTTTACAACTTTGCATAAAATTTTTGAATAAGACGAATGGCCAAAGACGTACCAAAGAGTCAAAGGCGTCAAACAAAAAAAACGGAGGGAGTATAAGTGATCATAGTTCAAAAACTGGTGAACCGCCGCTGATGTGGGTTAAGAATTGCAACCAATGACCTGTGCTTGTGACCTATTCCGATGTAGTGACTCTATGTGGCATGTATATATATGTTCAGATGGCTAACGATGTATATAATACATTAATTCCATGTCATCTATTGGCAAAAATAAAGAAACAGTACAACATCGGGTTATCATTTTTCTAGTGGCTGCAGATTGCTTTTTCATGCATAAAATTCTTGTTTTTTGGGTACATAGTCGGTTGCGCTATACATGCTTGCCGTCCAAATTTTCTAACCTCTTCTCTCAGTATCATCACGCCTTGCGTACGTAGTAATTATAGATGGTTGATATCACATTGTCGTACAGCTTAGGAATTAACCGAGAAAAAAAAAGTTGTAAAAATTCTCCTACGTACATTGGTGTTTGTAATGCTAGGAATTTAGCTTTTGCGATTTTTTTTGTTGGCTACCGAAAGAGAGAGAGAAGCTTAATCAACGTACTAATGCCAACTATCGACAATAGTTTGCCCATGCATTTCAAGTAGTTTTTCCAGCACTTGGGCACTTCTTAGCTAGAACGATTCTCCCAACCGGGACATAAGCCTCCCTGCGGTTATCCCAATCGGAATATAAGCCCTCTCTGCGGCGTAGAAAATATCTAAAATATATGGTTCCCAAAACTCGAATATGGAGTCTCCTTCCATCACACGACTCCCCACTCACCCTTCTAAACCAGCCCACCTAGCCAAACGTATGTAGTAAAGACTAGGATATGCATTGTTTTTGAAATATGTTTGAATGAGGCTTTAGTCCTGGTTCGTAACGAACTGGGACTAATGTATGCCCGTCAGCCCGTGTCAGCTAGCATGTACCCGTCAAGTGCTCTTCTGTCCCAACTGGGACTAGTGTGGGCGAAAAATTATGCTTTTAGCCGAGGACTGTTACTACTATCAGTCTGGGTTTATGGCTAATCGGGACTGATGGGCTCGTATAAAAGGTCATTTCCCTAGTAGTGTACTGCGTACACATTTGTACGCTATATACAGTAATTAACTAATTGCACACATAAACAAACATACGTGTAAACGTGCATGTACACGTACAAAAAACTGGAGAGAAATTAATGGGGAAAATGGACAAGGGAGAGGCGGCAATAACAGCAGATAATTACATTACATATGCATGCAGATGATGATGATGACGGCCACGACGACCACGACGACCATAATGCATGGGCGGGGGCCGGGGCTGCTTGCCCCCACATGCAATGCAGCCTAGCAAGCGTTGGCGATCGATGCATGCAAGCGGGCTAGCTGCGTTTGTTGCCGATGGGATTATTGTACTTGATCGCCTCTTCCCCGCACCTCAAGCTACCTTCCCTTAAATCCCCACCCCCATCCATTAGCCCACGGGGGCCTCGCCTCGCCTTCCTTTGCTTGCTTCAACCCCACTTTATTATTGCCCTCCCTCCCTCGCTCCCTCTCTCTCTCTCTCTAGATCTCTCACTCATTCATGTGCCTTTTTCTCGCTCTATCTTTCCTGAGCTAGCTAGCTAGCAACACAGAACTTTAATTTGCTATTATCACTAGCTTAAGGCACAAGCATCGAACTGCTGCTGCTGCTGGCTGCTGCCGCCGGTGCCTGTCTGAGCTAGGCAACCGTCGCTTTTATATCGCCTGCACTGCCGTCTCATCATCATTGTTGCCATCACCAGCCGCTACCGCCGCCTGTAGCCCTCAACAATTCAAGCGCACGGGGCTCGCAGGCAGCCAGCCAGAGCCCAGAGGCGCCCGGCTGGCTGGCCGGCAGCTGCCTAGCTCCCCGGCGATCGCCCGGCCGCCGGCGGCAGCATGGGACGCGAGGCGGCGGCGTGCTCCCCGAAGCCCAAGCTGCGGAGGGGGCTGTGGTCTCCGGAGGAGGACGAGAAGCTCTACAACCACATCATCCGCTACGGCGTCGGCTGCTGGAGCTCTGTCCCCAAGCTCGCCGGTAAGTGATTAATTAATCGCCGGCAGCTGAGCTGAGCTGCTAGCCTTGCTTAATTGCTCGACGCATAGTTAGCAGTTAGCGGAATGCATGTGTACGTGCTATGTGTAGGGCTGGAGAGGTGCGGCAAGAGCTGCAGGCTGAGATGGATCAACTACCTGAGGCCTGACCTCAAGAGGGGCAGCTTCTCCCAGCAGGAGGAGGAGCTCATCATCAGCCTCCACAAGATCCTCGGCAACAGGTAACTAACAACGAACCACCCACGTAATCCTGTACGTACAGAGGTTAATTAATTCCTTGTTAGCAACCACGTACAATTGCTATGTATTATACAACGATCGTTTCCCTACTCGTTTGCAAATTATATTAACTCAATTCTTGCTCGAACACCGTGTTGATCGAGTCATTCGAGTGTGTAGTGTTTCTGGAGCACCTACCTCTCACTAGTCAGTGGTGAGTGTGAGTGGTCACTACTTAGTACTCACTAGTCAGTAGTCACTACTCACTACACTCCAGTCACTAGTCAGTCGGAAACGCGAGTCCTCATGTAGCTGTATGTGATCAGGTGGTCCCAGATTGCGTCGCAGCTGCCGGGGCGAACGGACAACGAGATCAAAAACTTCTGGAACTCGTGCCTGAAGAAGAAGCTACGGCAGCGCGGCATCGACCCCACCACCCACAAGCCGCTCAATGACGACGACCTCGTCGCCGGCGCCGGCGCCGACGCTCTCGACGACTGCAAGCAGCAGCTCCCCGGTGCGGACGACCACTGCTTCGGCATGGCCGCCGCCGGCGAGCCACTGGCGCCGCACTCCCCGGTCAGCAGCTTCGACCCCATGTCCGTAACCAACGTGCCCGCAATGCCGGCGGGGTCGTACGGCACCGCCGCCCACTCCTCCTTCCGGTCCGACAACCTCTGCGACTACAGCGGCGGCGTGGACGTCGTCTCCGACGCCGGCACGTACAGCGCATACACCGGCGGCGGCGACAGCTCCAGCAACAACAGCAACAGCACCTGGGCCTGCGGCAATGTGGTCGGCGGCGGCGACCCGCTGCCGCACATGGACATGTTCCGCGACGCCGAGCCCTACCACATGTTCCCCTGGCACCACCACCACGACCCCCACCGGCAGCCGCACCACGACATCGGCGGCGGCGCCGCCGCCGCCACGGCGTCGAACTTCCCGATCCGGTCACTCTCCCGCGACCTGCCGGAGTCATGCTTCGACCTCGCCCGCGGCGCGCTGGAGGACGAGTTCAGCGTCGACTTCCTCTGACTCCCGCACGACACGTGCACGGTACACGCCACAGCGCGCGCGCGCGTGCCGTGCACACACTTCACAGCCATCGATATACCTCACAGAAGATCGCCGTTCAAAGGACAGTACTGCTACTGAAGCTTCGCGCCCTTGCACGTTCGTCATTTCCTTTTCACCTTCTTCTTCCGCATACTCGATGGATTATAAGTTGTTTAATTAACACGACGGTATAGTGTGTTCATAATAAGGGTTATATATACCTCGATTCATGGGGGTCATGTTTTGTATGGGAACAAACATGTATGATAGCTACACCAATGGAACGCTGGAAATTAAAGGATATAATGTTTTACCTTAGGTGCACTCTGCATATATACTGCTTTGGGAAAGGATTAATTTTTTTTTGAAGGTGAACGCTGCCTTTTCTCTTGCCATCAATAATAATTTTATACATGTTAATTGGATAAGTTAATCAAGGCCTTTTCCCCTCCCTCCTTTGTGAATTGATATATATATATATATATATATATATATATATATACACACACACACACACACACACACACATGCTTTTGCAAGCCGTTACCGATAGTTGCACGTCCTAATTAAGACAGGTATTTGGACAAACCAAGCACAATATGCATTGCCCTTGGACTTGGAGTAAGTATATGCATGCATGCATGGTGTTGACCTGGACAAACAGTCATGCAAACGTGGACTTGAAAGTTGGATCTTAGTTGTGTGAGTGAAGTTGTTCATTTTGGCTCGGTTCATTTCTCCACGAAGAGTTAAGTCCCTCTTTTGCTTACGGTTCTGTTTCGGTTTATAAAATTCGTTATTTTTGTGCAACCTATTCACCATAACATTTCATAATAGCTTTTTTAGACTTTGTAAGAATTTTTTCAAATATCTTAAAAATATTTTTAAATGAACCTTTTTTTTTCCAAATCTCTTTTTATAGACTCAAATTTTCTAAATACAACCAAAGCTAAACCATTTTTTTAGTTCCATTTTAAAAAAAAATACAAAAAAGAAAAATGGTATACATGCGTGCATGCAGGCAAGTTGCTGATCTCTACACAGATGACACGGGCAAAGGCAAGCGGCCAGGCAGGGCCAGGGCCATCCACTAGCAAGGCGAGACGACCGAGGGGTAGCTCAATGATACGTACGCGCCCGGTTAGTGTGCGCAACGACGTCGTCGATCGATCGCAGTGGTACGTGCGTACGACGTTGAGGCAGAGCTGGAGCTGTGGAGCTGGAGCGCGACGCGACACGCGATGCCAAGTCGTTTTCCTTCTTTTGGGAGCGACGCGATGGGTGGTGCATGCATGCATGCGACTGGCGCTCGACGGACGCGGAGGCAGCTCGTGAGCGTGCGGAGCCGTACGTGTCCACATGCATATGCCCCGCGCCTTGTCCCCTTGCGATGTCCGTATGCGTCGGGTGCATGCTTGCCTCCCGCTGGTACACCCCTACATCACAGCTACTGCCATTTGCAAATTTTGCATATATCATGGTACGTACGTACGTACGTACGGCCCGGGGGCTTGTTTCTTCGAGTTACCCACCGAAAGGGTAGAGTGGTGGTACGTACGTTGCACTGTTGCAGTGTTTACAACATGCGCTACCTTTTCGCGGCCGAGCGTCTCCGTATGCTCTCCGGTTGAAGCTGCGAAACAGTGTTCATTTTAAGAGTCCTCTCTCGTTGGCTCGTCTTATATACTACATCCGGTCATAAAAAGAAGTCGTCGTTGATTTTTGGAGACATTTTTGACCATTCATCTTATTAAAAAAGTTATGTAAATATCATTTATTTTGTTGTGATTTAGTTTATTATTAAATATATTTTAAGTATGACTTATATTTTTATATATTTATAATTTTTTTAATAAGACGAATGGTCAAAGACGTGTGCAAAAGTCAACCGCGACTTCTTTTCCTGACCGGAGGGAGTATCTGATTTATTTGCTTATCTAACTTTTCTGAATTTTACGTTGAGAGTCCTTTTAAGATATCAATGAAGAGCCAAATGCATTTCATTTGACTTGTGTGTTTGACCTCTTAGAAATGTCTTCGATATAGAAAAAAAATCATTGCAGTGTTTACAACACACCCTATATATATTTTCGATATATAGCGGCCGACGTTCCCGTTCTCCGGTTGGAGCTGCAAAACACTGTTCATTTTAATTTTCTAGGGACAAATAAACTGGAGAAAGGAATTTTAAAGCATAAAAGTGTGAAAATTTTTAGAGGATGGATAGTTTTTCTATGAAACAGTGTTATATATGGATGGATGGATAAATTTGATTGAGGATGCTCTAAGAGATGACTTATGTGTATATAGGTTTAGAGCATGTTTATTACTGGCAACCTCGCAATATTTTTCATCTACCTTTCAATCGTTACCTATTTCTCTTATACAATCGCTACATCTCTCTCTAGCTAATTATTTTTTATTCTGACTCTATTGCTGCAATGTATTAGGGCAGGATTTGTACCTAGGACGTGGTAGATAGCAATAAATATGCCCTAATTACTAGCTCAGTAGTTACTACTAAACTTACTATCAGGTCCCTGAAAGCATCGTCAACAATCCCTCTACATCTTCCTCTAAAACACTATTTGTATCCCCTCTATCCATCACTTTATAATTCCTTCACAATATACACTCACGCTAAAAGATTCATTTCCTCAAGCAGCTCGTATATATCTACTACAGTAATATGCATGGACCGTTGGGGATGGTCTTACAGTTTTGCGAGGAATGTTATTATATTTTCATCCAGGTGAGGTAACATGGTTGTATATAAAAAAAGGTTACCTTTTATGTAGACACGTCTCTAGCACTGTGACCTAACCATGCAGTCATATTATAATAAATTTGGCTAGTTCCATTTATTCCTTATATTTTTTCCTGTTCGAAGCATAGCCTAATTAAATCAGAATATTTCTTGCCTACTATAGATGAACTACAGAGACGAACAATACTATCCATCGAATACTATCCATCGAATGCTATCCATATTTTTTTTTCAAAATATTACCCATCGGATATTAAATGTTATATATTATCCATATCCGTATATGTATCTGTATCCGCAAAAATAGCCAGATATCTATAAACTATCCATATCATTATCCGACCGATTCGGTTAGTCGGTTGGTTGGATAATATCCGCACCATTTCTACCCAATATTCCTGGCCCATTCCAGAGTTAAAAGACAAACAGACAGCAATATGATAGTCAAAAGTGATCAGAAACCCAAAACAGCATTGTGATATGACGAATAAATATTCCAAATTTATGCAAAATATGACAAATAATTATTTTTGTTTATTATTTCACAGAAAAGATTTAAGAAAAAATTATGCAAAATCTTTATACAGCTCCGTATATACATGCATGACCACGTTAATTTGTAAGTTGTAAGAAATAATCATGAATATAATATTATAAATCAATAAGCAGGTTTTGATAGATGTGATAAACATCTACAAACGACTGTTTATTTTGAGCGCATAGATATCAATCTTAACATGAATGATTTGTTTCCTCACCTGGTATGCATTCCGAGCCTACGTACTAATTCTATGTATATTTGTCATAATCTTATTTCCAGTCTCCAAACATGATGTCCACACATTAACGGTGGTGTCTGCATGCATGGTAGTACCAACTAGACGCACAAATTAAATCTCCACTATTTGCTGGTTGGGAAACAATCACTATGCACATCCCAGTCAAGCATCTTTGTCTGTGTCACTGTGTCACGTGGATATGGATATATTATCAACTTAATTGTAGTCAAGACACTGTTTCGCTTTCTAGCAGTAACAGAGAGAGATGCCAGCAGTAGAAATTAATTTGATCATTGATTTGTCGACAGTACAGGACTTAATTTTAAAAATAGAGTATATAGATGTGGTCACTCACCACCCCGATCGATTCCCGATTGTTAAGACAATAAGACATGTGCCTCGTGTTATTCGTTCGTCCATATATGTATCGTCGTTTCAAACTGTTGTAGTTTTAGTTTTGTCATTTGTAGATTTTTTCTGGTGCTCGGTTGGTAGCAGAACACAAATCTACTGACGGTTTGAAAGTGTAAGCGGCAGTGATACCCCTTAACACATTAGTATTGGTTTGGCACCGATCGAATAGTAATATAAGTATTAACGTCGGTTGAAAATAAGAACCAATAGTCCAATACTGATAAGCCACTTATCTGTTGAGGACTCAATTCATTCTCAAATTCGCTTTTCGTTGGATTCATTATTTTTGGAGGTTGAGAACTTCTAGACAACTAGCCGTCACCTCGAGACACCAAGGCTTTGTGTAGTGTGTCGAGCAAGTTTGTCAAGGTTTAATTTCATCTCCAGAAGGAAAGAAACTAAGGAGTGAAACCGAAGGGTCTTGACCTAGGTGAGGGAAAGGGTTAAAAGAGATCGAGACGTGTGACCGAGCCTATCTCAACGGAGACGTGTGATCCCCTAAAAAATCTGAACTTTGGGAACAAATCATTGAGTCTCCATTTCGCTCTTGGTTACTTTTGCTCTTTAGCTCAATTCACTTTGATTTGTGCTTATACTTGTCGTTGGCTTGCACCCTCATGTGCTATTACTTGTTCTTGTGTTGTGGATCCAGTTTTGGTGCAGGTGGTACAACTGATTTGTATATCGAGATTTAGATTTAGTCTCGTAAGCAGGTCAGAGTATCTGGTGTTCTAAACGAGACTCTCCGGTACCTCTGATTGGTTCGGAGTCATCAGCTTCCGCATTTAAGAAGGAACTGAAATTTTGTGACACCTATTCACCCCCCTCTATGCGACATCTCGATCCTTCAACCGGGCCCTTAGGGCAGTGATGGTGGGAGCAGATGTTGTAGCTCTAGGGACGTAGACGGTGGGCAGGTTAAGGTTGCCGTTAGCAATGGAGGGCAGTTAGGGCTAGCTAGATAAGGCCAAATAGAGGGGACAAGGGCTTCAAATTGGACGTGGGCGCAATGGGTAGAGGGGCGGCTGGAGGGCAACACAATGGGGAGAGGGGGTGGCGCAGTGGGCGGTGGAGCATAAAATAGTCGAGGTGGAGGGGGTTTCAAGAGGGCGAAGCAAGCGGTGGAGTTGTGGCATGAGGAGGCCGCCGGTGGAGCCGTAGTGGGGAGGTGAAGGCCCCCGGTGGAAGCGCTACTGGTGGAGGCCATCGGTAGAGGTGCGGTGAGGTGGAGGCGTGGCCAGTGGAGCCACGGTGGGGAGGTGGAGGAAGGTGGTGGAGGCACGGCCGATGAAGACGGGGTGGTTGAGCTGCGGGTGGTAGGGGCTGTCCATGGGAGCTACGGTGAATATAGTGTTGTGGCGGCGAAACCATGGTGGGGATCGAGTAGTTGAGGAAGGGGAAGTGGTGGAGACGATGCATGGGATGTGGAGGTGTGGAGGTGCGATTATATTTGGAGGCAGACAGCGGAAATCAATAAATTGACCGTAGGGTGGGCCCATGAAAATTTTCTTGGCGCCTACATGTCCGTTGAGGCCTAAATGTACGGTGATCGCACGCACAAGTGTGCACGACAAATGTACCAACAGACCAACTAACTTATATATCAATTGTACCGATAGACTGATTGTCCCTATAATCCCAAAGACCTTCCTATGGACTGTTCATCGATAATGTATGCTCTAGCGATAGACGATATATATGTCAGAATGTTTTAGCAACGGTCGGTTTAACATCTATGAAAAACTTTACCGGTAGATGTTCTGTCGGTAAAAATGGTCTGTCATATAGTCAACAGTCCTCATAGTTATTAAGTTGTACGCCCTAACCAATTCACCAAAAGCCAAAGCTGATTCGGAACGGTGGCAATCACTGATACTTTTCAACACTCCCCATCACGGGGAGACGTGGAAAATAGGAGTGGACGACAATTGCATTCAAACTAGGACTCTAAGCAGGGCCGGCTCTGAGAGGGGCAGGGTGGGCGGCCGCCCTGGGCCCCCCAGATATGCAAGTATACTATGGGCTTTGGCCTTTGGCTCAGTCGTGAGTCTACGGACCAGAGCCCATTTTGAAGTTAAATATTTTTTGGTTTTGGTTGATATGACGATCTTGAAAAGTGTTGCACTAAATTTGGAGACACTTTCTCTCATGATGCTGCATCTGATGTTGAGGTACACGATCTTATTTCTGAATTAAAGATTTTGAAATTCACTTTGCCAAATAGCGTATTGTCTGCTATGGAGATTTTCGAGCATGTCGGAGATATGGATTGTTATCCTAGTGTTTCCATTGATTATCGAATCTTATTTACTGTGCCTGTGACTGTTGCAACGACTGAAAGAAGCTTTTCAAAATTGAAATTGTTGAAGAACTATTTAAGACCAACAATGACGTAAGAAAGGTTAAATGATTTGGCAACTTTATGCATCGAGAAGAAGTTATTGGACGAGACAATAGAATAATCGATGACTTTGTATCACAAACTGTTAGAAGAAATTTTTTAAGATAATTTCAAGTGCCAAGTGTTTATGATTACAATTTACATTTGTTATTTCATAAACTTTAAAGTGTTCTGTAGAAGTAATTTTTGTGCATCGAATATTAATTTCTTTAATGATGTGTGTTTAAAAGACTATATATATACATACATATATACATAGACATATATATGAGGAGGTGGATGGGACCTTCATATAAGTTTTCGCCATGGGTTCCCAAAATGCCAGGACCGGACCTGACTCTAAGTTAAGACCTCTACCTCCGATAATTTATTAAGCTGCATGTTCTAAACAGTTCACCCAAAAGTTTAAGTTGATGTAAAAGGACGAACCATTCAATTATATTTTCCAACCGTAGTCATAGCTGGTAACGCAAAGTACAGACCTGGGAGAATTTACGGAGTACGGACGATGGAAGCTTCAGATGTACTTTGCCGCTGCACGAATTGACACCAAAAGGCGCTTTCCTCGCGACCCAAATCCCAACTCGCATGGGAGCTTTCTGGGTGTGTCATGGCCCCTAATCCATTTTGGAACCCACCAACCACCACTGTGCATGGCTCCGCCTGCAGGGCCCTAGGACATGATGGCTCCACGACCATGGGGAAAGCAGCAGCCCCACGCACACACGCAAAGTCACGGACACAAACAGGCAGTACAAGGCACAAGTGGAAAAGGATGAACAGTTAGTTGACCTCCTCAGCGACAGAGCTATTTTTGATTTAGAAAACTTCCTCTGGTCATAAAAACAAACCGTCGTTGACTTTTGCGAACGTTTTTAACCATTCGTTTTACACAAAAAACTATGTAAGTTATCATCTATCTTGTTGTTATATGTTTTATCATTAAAGATAATTTAAGCATGACTTATATTTATACATGTTTGTACTAATTTTTTAAATAAGACGAATGGTCAAATATGTGTTCAAAAGTCAACGGCGACTTGTTTTTATGACCAGAAGTAGTAGATAGATTCAACTATTCACTTGTATTTTATATGTTTAATATCGCGTAATAATGTGTAGTGCAATATAATTGATTTATTTGCGCAAAGAAAGATTATGTTCAGTAGAGCTTATTAAATATTTGTTAAAAATATATTTGGCAGAATTTCAAGGGACATGTTTCTTGCTCCATATCTGAAAAAAAAAACTTCTCTTGCCCCCATATTTTGTTCTCAGTGTCGCTTCATATTTTTTTTCTCTACTCTCCGCTTCATAAGTTAATCCGTTGTCGGATGGAGGTAAATATTTTGTTATGTCAAATTTTATTCATGCATGGAAAAAACTCTAAATGCATCATGTACAACTTAGGATAAATTATATAGATTCATTTGACTTAACAACAAAAAGAAATGTGACAGCGAGTCGTGTTACAAGAAAATTTGTTAAAATATTGAAAAAATTTACGACGCACGGTAAACCCCTTAAGGGGTTAGATCATTTGGCTAATTTAAATTGTTGATCTTCATAAAATGTTTTCCAAGTAAAAAGGATTGGAATTCGTCAATCTCGCGTATCAAAGGATGGAATTCCATTTCAAATTATAGAAATCAGGTTAGAAATTTGAAATTTTCAAATTCAATATTTGACTATCTGGTCCAAAATTAAAATTCAAAAAATAAAATCAAATTTGAAAACTAAAATTTTTAAATTAAAAAATCAAGAATCTAGATCTCCGGCATGCACGGGATATTGACTAATTCAAAAGCTAGAAATCAAATTTAATAAACTATAACTTGTAAAGATATCAAAGAATTCTCGAACCTTTTTATGTGAGCGACCATCTATGGAGATCAACATTTATATTAGTTAAACGGTCCAACCCCTCGGGGGTTCACCAGTGCGTGTGAACAAACTCCTAAAATATTCAATTTTGAAGACAAAAGGATATATGTTGAGAACTGATCTTTTTCTGTACGTAGAACGCATCTTTTCTTTTCTTTCTCCTCAGTAATTTCCTCTTAACTTAAAAAAGAAAAGTGTAAAATTAAACTAGACGTGCAATTGAATGCGCTAGCTAGCTAGCTGTCCATATAGTACTTAGAATCAGTGTCTAAACAACCCATCGATTCAACTAATCTTGTAGTTCGGCCCAGTTCTTTTCGGTTTAACGGCTTAACGGCTTATCAACGTTTTTAAAACGCATATGTTTTGATTTTTTTAGTCCGTTTTTTCATTGTTTTGATGGTGTGTTCTAACACTTTAAAAAGCAAGTCAAACGAAATGTATCTAAATCTCAAGACTACCTCAAGAAGCTCTCGAAGTTCAGTCATTTCAGCTATTCAGCCGTTCATCCGTTCAGATCAGCTCAAAACAACAGGGCCGAAGTCTCGCTAGCTCTTCGAACGATCATCGAATTATCCAAATTAAGTGAGGCGATGGATACATGTAATTGCTAGCGACCGTGCTCATGGGCGGCTTCATCAGCCAGATAGGGTCGAACAGGTACTACTAGGGAAGGGACTGCGGTTGTCAAACCGGCCCGGTTTTCCCAACTAGACACAAACCATGATAAGGTGTGGACGAAATTTGCCTCCCTGCTCAACACCCCGCGTCTCAACCCCTTAGGCTGGACCCTGTTGACACCCAAAATTGACAGAAAAATCGGATATTGTGAAGCAGATGATTTTATCGAAATTATTGGGCTGTAACAGAAAATGGGCTTCATTGTCAGAAGAAAGAAATTTGTGAAATAATGCCGATAATGTCAAGACTCCGGAAGAATTACAAAGGTTCAATTTGAAAGCTTCTTCAACGTTTTAGTTGCGAGAAATTAGATCGTGTCAGTATCGGTTTTGTAATAGTATAAATAGGGTCCCAAGTCTCGTGAAAACGACACACGACATACACAAACACAACTACACTTTTCGAATCTGATCGACTTCGTCGAAAGGTTTCAACTCGCAGGTAGAGCTATCTCGATGGAATAATCGATTCTCTTCTCGTACCCCGTATGCATGGCTGTATCTTCTTGACCTCATGCATACAAAGCATGTTAGGCCGTCTCGGTTTACCAATCTTTAACGTGTATTTTCATGTTGCACTGTCTCATTCAATCGATCTGTGACATGTATTTATCTTGCAATGCCGATCGTCAATTACCTTATATGTTTTTCTTGATTCCGATATATGCAACTGTCTCGTTTGATCGATCTTGCGTATACCTGTTTTAGGATTTCGCATGTTTAGTAATTTACCGATTAGCTTTGCATCTATCCATATTAGTTCTAAACCTTTAAATCAGTTTATAGGTTTACATCTGGATTTAGATCCGAATACTGTCTTGGCTTCGACCAATCTATTCGACCTATATCTTGGCTTGATCTAATAAATTGATTTAAAGATTTATTGCTAATTCTACCTATAAAATACCAAAAAGAGATTTAAAGATCTATTATTAAGTATTCATTCACATTTATTGCTCTTTCAGGCATTAAGCCGATAGATTTATTATCGGCTTTCCTAAAGCCGATTCTTAAAACCTGATCTGGCTGTTTCCTAAAGCCGATTAGGACCAAGTCGCTGACAGTTTATTCCTTATCAATTTACAGGTCAAATTGACTGGCACGCTTGGTTTTTGATTGCGACGCAAGCTTAGACTTGACGCTTCCGCACGTGTGTTCGCAAAGATCTCACTTTTCGTGTCAACACACCCAGATTGCCTGCTTTGCAAAATGGTGGCCAGTCGACATTTTGCTAGAAAGACCCCCAGTAGCGCCCTTTAGGTTTCTGCGGCCATCATTTGGTACCTCTGGATCGAGCGAAACAATCGCATTTTCCGCAAGGAAGAGAAACCCCCTCGATTTTTCTTAGTTTGCTTATTGATGGCCTGCGGCTCTGGGTAGCCACGGGGGCTCCTTTTGTAATTAGCTAAATCTTTCTTTGAGGCCCACGGGCGGAGAGGCCTAATCTCCCCCAACCCTGTAATTCTCCTCGCTTGTTAATCAATACAAGGCAGCTCTTCTGCCTTTGTTTTAAGAGAGATTTGCATATATGCCCCAAAGTTGAGAGGCCATGGCATATATGCCCCATAGTTGGTTGCCCTTGCAGAAATGCCCCGAAGTTGAGAGGCCATCTAGCAATTATGCCACATTTTAAATTTTTGAGCAAATTTCACTGGTTTGGCTAGGATTTATACTGTCTTATATATGATATATATATGGCGATGTCCAGATTTCAGCAATCTAGTTTTCCTTTCAGATTGGGAGGCAGGAATCAGGTTGTACTCACCGTTAATTATGTCAAAAGGCATAGAAAACCTTCAGAATTTTCATTAAAAAATCTGATAGATGTTCTTTTATTCTATTCTCCTTGAACCATTTTCACAGATAGCTCAAATGTGAACAGTATATAACATATACGACCCATGTAGAACAAGAAGGGAGGGCACAATGGTCATTTTACCTAGCTAAACCAGTGAAATTTGCTCAAAATTTCAAAATGTGGCATAATTGCTAGATGGCCTCTCAACTTTGGGGCATTTCTGCAAGGGCAACCAACTATGGGGCATATATGCCATGGCCTCTCAACTTTGGGGCATATATGCAAATCTCTCTAGGAACATGGGTAATAATGGGGACATCAGCAGCTCGCCTGTGTGGGAAAAATTTGTGAAATAATCCACTTTAAATTTAAAATTAATAAAATAACACACAGTATATAAAAAT
>SPJY01011975.1:0-228716 GCA_005191435.1 Raddia distichophylla | reverse complement strand
TGAGGCCGTCGATCCTTTTAGAGGGCAACAATAATATTATAAAAAAAAACATAAAGAAGAGAGTGCTATCATATATAAGCATAATCAAGAATTCCTCAAAATTAAGCAATGCAACAAATAATTTAGCATTCTTAGATTTAAAGTTGAACATGGTGCTCTCAGATTGCAAGTAACTGGTTTGGTAACAAAGTCAGCCATCCAAAGGACTAATTAAGCATTGCTGAAAGAGTTCCTTGCAACATAGTGATAGTGAGGTTTCAGTCTCAAGGAAGACTATTGCTACTAGCCCTTCCACACGGGATGGGTGAAAGGATCGGAGACCTCGAGGAGTGCGGGTGAAGAGGACTCTAAGTCAAATTTTAACCCCTAAGTTTTCTTTTTATTTTGATTAGTCAAATTCAAGGAACAACTAATTTGACTAAAGTGCTAACAACCTAAATTGCACTACTGAGAGATAACTACGCACGCGGAAATACATCTAACAATTCTAAATGATATAGCCGAAGCAAAATGTAGAACTAATGAGGAATGTAAAGATGCGAAAATGTAAAAGAGACGCTCGCCGATTTTTTAACGAGGTTTGGCGCAACGCACCTACTCCTCAATGTGGAATATCTCAAAGAGAGACCGAGACCCTCTCGTCCCGTGCCCGCAATCCACTTGGTAGGCTTTTAGGCCGATGGGCCAAGGCTCGTCTCCGACCCGTACACCGAGGTTGAGTTCCACCACAAGTCGGTGGCTACTCGACACCTTGATGCCTTGGAAAGGCGTCGACCTTCACGGAGAAGGTGTTTGTACAAGAGCTCTTGGATGGAGTCTTCTGCTTGACGCAGAACCGGCGGAGACTTGAACTCTTGGCACATCCCGGCATCTTGACGATGTCCACTCACCCGGAGTTGTAGACGACACGGCTTCCCTCGGACTTCGACTCCGGAAAAGTGGAAGCACCCGGTTTCCCGCACCGGGTGACCTAGCCCGAGGCTAGGAGTTTCATTGGTGAAGTGGTATGGTTGATGTAGTGGTACTCTCGGCGATGGCTTGGACTGGTGAAGCTCAGGAACGGCGAGGTGGGACTCAACTCTGGCGGGAAGACCCCAAAGAGCACTCGACTCAAGTACACCGGGAGACCCCAAAAACTCACCACCCCATGGCAAGAACCGGGACAAAAACCCGGGAGAACGGAGGGAAACCCATGGGCTTACCTTCTTCCTCTCCCTAGGGTTTACCTTCTTCCTCTCCCTGTCCTCTCCTCTCTCTCTCTCTCTCTCTCTCTCTCACCTAAACCCTAGGTGGGGTGGACATGGGCAAGGGAAACCCATGGGACAAGCTCTCTCAAGAACACTAGTGGAAGGGGTGTGGAAATAATGAGCTCTCCCAAGTCTTATCCTCAGCCCCGAGTCCCATTTATAGTCCCCATCGCGACTCAGACATGTGTCATCATGAAATCTAATCACAGACGAATCCTACGACTCACAGAAATTCGACTCGGGCTCGGATCGCCCGTCGGACGCCGTCTGACGGCGTTAACTGGTGCACGGGCGAGGGTGCACGCACGGTGTTCGATGCTGGGACTAGCCGCCGTCGGGCGCTGTCCGATAGAGAGGTATCACGGGGAATTGGCTAGGGACTTAGTCGCAGAACGGAGCCTAGCCGGTCGGACGCCGTCCGACGGGCACTATTACTACAACCCGACCTCTATCTCTCTCACCCCTCTCTCACCTACACACTCTCTTTCTCTTGATCTTTTGAAACTTAGGCTTGGGTAGTTAAGCATTTTTTGTCGGTATTCTAGACTCGGATAAGATAGACATGACATCGGATAGGCTCAAGTCGAATTTGGATTGGACCGGGAGGTTTTTGGGCGGGAGTTTTCGCGACTAACTTATTTAGTCGACTTGGTGGCTACGAAAACGAACCTGGACACGATAAAGGTTGCTCAGATACCTCTGGACCCACTCGGTGGCATCGACTCATAGCCAACTACCCCTTCGGACACCTGGCACTCTCTCAACCGCTCTCGAAGGTTCTAGACTCACCTAGATTCGACCCGGAGAGACGACGACTCGAGTGCTTAATTGGACCGCCTTGCCAGAGTCTGAGACTCGCACAACCCGTGCTCGAGCCTCGGACACGCACGCAACTAAAAGACATGAAGAGAATATGCTAGGCAAAATAATGTCCTTAGTTGACATGGCACTAAATTGCCAAAACCTAACTTAGGAGTCCTAGGACTTATAATCTCCCCCTTTTGGCAATTTGGTGACAAGACCCTGCAAAAGCAATCTCAAGGCATACAAGAGCATATATCTCATGGAATTGGGGTTAGTTGCAATAGCCAATGTCCATATCCAAATATTGAGTACAACTGAGCAAATGCCAAAGCCAATTCAAATTTAGTACATCACAAGCCGGCTCAAATAATCCTAAGCACATACTAATTGATTTGGTGAGCAAATGAGAATGGTCTATTCAAGAGCAAGATACAACCCATAGAATGGGACCATATGAGATCAAGATACAGCCCAAATTGGGACCATGGTAAAAAGCAAGATACAACCTCAAAGAGGACTAAGCATGAGCAAGATACAACCCAAATTTGGGACCATTCAAGAGCAAGTTACATATAGCAATGAGCAGGAATTTTCAAGCACATTTGAGCAAAGGCATGATCTAGAGCAAGAACTTAGCACAAGTCAAGCACACAAGCGCATAAGCATACGAACTCAATCTTTAGCTCCCCCTAGATCATTACATAAGAGTTTAAATGCTGAAATTGACAAAATGGGCTCAAATAGACAAATTTGCACTTTTGCTCCCCCTCAACACATGCTCACATATAACTTTGGCATTCAACTAAGCAAGCTCTCCCCTTTTGAGTTTTTAACAAATGAAATGAGATTGGTTTGCATGATTCTCTCCCCCTTCTTGTAAGCAAAATGCAAAAGGAACCGCTAAACTGGTACCACTTTGGTACAAGCACATGAGAAAGCGAACTAAGAGCTTCACCGCTTATTCTCGCGCCGCTCAAGACCATTAGACCACTCCAAGTCTATTAAGTCTAGTGCTAGGTCACATTATCAACTTATCAAATTTAGCTAATTCTCATGTGATGTTTAAGTGATTAGCTACCAAGCACAAGTACTAGAAGACCTACAGCCACAAGTTTCAACCATAGTATTCAAGTGTAAAGGAGAATAATAGCTAATAGCGCTATTGGAGCTAAACTAGTACAAGTTTGGTAGTCAAGCTTTGTGAGATAGAAAACATTTTGGTTGAGCAATTTATTCATGTTATTCAAAACATTTGGGCTAATTGCCACTTTTGCAAACTTGCTGTTTGTCCGTTGATTGGGACTTTTTCAGCTTATTCATTATTTTATTTCTACTCAACATTTTTTTAAGGTTCTCACTTAGCTAACCTGCTACCCCCAGTAAATAGAATGCCCAATTACATGAGTTAGATTCTAGATTATCAAATGCAAAAGAATATAAATGAGTGAAGCAAGTGGCTCTAGATCATCTAACACAAGTGTATGGCATCAAATTTAGCAGGTAGATTGATTAAGCTTCATATGAGTAAGTGATTCATTTCCAAGCACTAGCTCTCAAGGCAAGTAATAGCTAACCGGAACAACTTGAGAAGCGAGGATAAATGGTAAAGCTAAAAATCACACACTCACATGCAAGAGGTATTATAATGGTACCACTCCCGTAGTGCCGCCTAAGTTTCAACTTGCATTCGACTTATCAAGAATATTCAACTCACTGCGCAATTTGCAAAACCTATTCTCATCTAACGGCTTGGTAAAGATGTCGGCAAGCTGGTCATCGGTTCTCTCATGCTCAAGCACAATGTCACCCTTTGCAACTTGGTCTCTCAAGAAGTGGTGACGGATGTCAATGTGCTTGGTATGCGAATGTTGGATCGGATTACACGCAATCTTTGCCGCACTCTCATTATCACAAAGTAGGGGAACATGATCAAGTCTTATACCATAATCATACAAAGACTAAGTGAGGAATAGCAATTGAGCGCAGCTACTCCCTGTCGTTATATATTCGCCCTCGGCCTTGATAGTGCCAAGGAGTTTTGCTTCTTAGATGCCCATGATACTAAGCATCTACCTAGGAAATGGTAGGCGCCCGAAGTGCTTTTGCAGTCAATCTTGCAACCGGTAAAGTCGATGTCGGTATACCCAAGTAAGTCAAACCGCGCACCCTTCAGGAACCACACTCCAATAATAGGTGTATGCTTAAGGTATCGAAATATGCGTATTACAGCTTTTAAATGCATTTCTCTAGGGGATGCTTGGAATCGAGCACACATGCAAACACTAAACATGATATCAGACCTAGAATCAGCCAAGATAGCAATGCACCAATCATAGACCTATAGAGCTTGGGATCGACAGGAGTACCTTGAGTGTGAGGTCGAGATGCCCATTAGTCGCCATTGGAGTCTGTATGGGCTTACAATCCGCCAGCTTGAATCACTTGAGCAAGTCGGTGATGTACTTCTCCTGAGAGACAAAGGTGCCCGTGCAAAGCTGTCGAATTTCAAACCCAAGAAAAAAGCTGAGCTCTCCATTCATCAACATCTCAAAGCCATCATCTGGCTGAACTCTGTGCACAGGGACCCGTTGGAGCTGCCAAATATGATATCGTCCACATAGACTTGGCAGAGGAAGAGGTTTCCATCTATCACTTTAGTGAACAACGTTGAGTCAACATGCCCAACTCTAAATCCCTTCCCTGTCAGAAAATCCCTCAATCTCTCATACCAAGCCCGTGGTGCCTGTTTCAGTCCACACAGCGCCTTTGACAGTTTGTACACATGATCGTGGTGCTGCGGGTCCTCAAAGCCTAGAGGCTGCTCAACATACACCAGCCCACTGATATACCCATTTAGAAATGCACTCTTGACATCCATCTGTTTCAGCACAATGTTGTGGCATGTTGCAAATGCCACAAGAAACCTGATTGCATCCAAACGAGCCACCGGTGCGTAGGTGTCTCCACAGTCAATCCCCTCGATCTATGAGTATCCCTGTGCCACAAGCCTTGCCTTGTTTCCGACCACTGACCCAAACTCATCCTACTTGTTTTTGAACACCCACTTGGTGCCGATCACATTGCAATCCCTCGGCCTCTCAACTAGTGTCCAGACCTTGTTCCTCTCGTAGTTGTTGAGCTCCTCGTGCATTACATTGATCTAGTCGGCATACTCAAGTGCCTCCTCGACCTTCTTTGGCTCAAGCTCGGAGACAAAGGCCTGAAACTGGCAAATGTTGGTTGTCCTTGACCTGATCTGCACTACATGTGTCGGATCACCAATCACCTGCCCGGCTGGGCGGTCCCGGGCAATGGTGTGGTGCAGCTGACTCAATCTGCTCTGCGACTGACTCTGGTGCTGACCCCGTAGTTGTGTTGTCCTCTAACTGAGTTGTAGCTGGAGCGGGTGCTGACTCAATGGAGCTACTGTGCTGAGGTGGTACACCCCTGAGTCAACTGCCCGATCAGGTGTCGGTGGAGGGACTGGTACTGGCTCTTGCTCTGGCTCAATCTCCACAGGCCTGACATCTCCTACTTGCATCCGCTGAACTGCTCTAGCCAAGTCCTCTTCTGCCATGTCATGCAAGCTGTCAAACTGCCCCTAGGACCTGGCTGTCTCGTCAAACTTCACATCACAGCTCTCCTCCACTATACAAGTCCTCTTGTTGAACACTCGGAAAGTCTATGATTTTCTGCCCATATCCCAAGAAGAACCCTTCATCAACACGACTCTGGAACTTCCCAAGGTGCTGGAGCTTCTTGTAGATATAGACCTTGTAGCCGAATATAATGAAGTAGCTGACAGTGGGCTTCCTCCCAATCAATAGCTCATAGGCAGTCTTGTTGAGCAGCTTGTGTAGGTACAATCTGTTGACACGGCGTCTTGTACTCGTCCAGCATTGTCCTTGTCATCTCGATCAAAGTCCTATTATTTCGCTCAACAATGCCATTTTTGCTAAGGAATGTAAGTGGCAGAAAGCTGGTGCCCTATTCCAAACTCATCCCAAAACTCTGAAATGTTAGTATTCACAAACTTCGAGCCATTGTCACTTCTCACCCGTTTTATTAGACATTCAAACTAATTTTGGGCCCTTTTTGCTAATCTATTGAAAATGCTTTTGTAAGGAAAAAAGAAGACCCAAGTGTAACTGGAGAAGTGGTCAACTACCACTAAGCAGTGTGAATTGCCTCCTAAGCTGGCATATGTGGTAGGACCAAAGAGATCCATGTGCAACATCTCTAGTGGACGTGAAGTGGACATGACACTTTTGGTTGTGTGTGTGGACTAGCAACCTGTTTCCTCACTTGGCAAGCACTACACAACCAATTATTTTCAAAAGTCACGTCCTTGAGCCCGCGTATGAAATCATTTTTGACCAACCTTTTCAAATTAGCCATTCCCACATGTCCCAAGCGCCTATGCCAAAGCCATCCAAGTTCGACTTTGTGTAAGACCTAGGACTCTAGGTATAGGTTTTGGCAATTTAGTGCCACGTCAACCTAAGGACTTTAATTTTGCCTAGCAATTTCTTTTGATGTTTTTTGGTTGCGTGCGTGTCCAAGATTCAAACTCAGCAGGAGCAACTCAATCTATGGCGAGTTGGTCCCATTGAGCGCACTCGAGTGTCGTTTCTCCGGGGTTAGTCTAGGTGAGTCTAGAACTTTTGAGAACGTCCTAGAGAGTACCAGGTGTCCGAGGGTGAGCTGGTTAGGTGTCGATGCCAACGGGTGGGCCTGGAAGCATTCGAGGACAATTTGTCGTGTCCGGGGCGTTTTCATAGCCACCAAGTTGAAAGATATTCCTTAGGCATGAAACGTCCCGCCCAAAGCCGCCTGGGTCGATCCAGTTTGATTCGAGTCTATCCGGAAGTCGTGTCATCCTTATCCGAGTTCAAATGTCGCCAAAGAGTCTAATTGAACCAAGCCAGAGAATCCGAGGGACGAGAGAAGGAGAGAACTGCCATTAGACAGCGGGGCTGCGCCCAGGCAGCCCCACAGGATGCATCCGGTGGGCACCTGAAGGTTCAGTGAGGGGGTTTCCAGAGGCACTGTAAACCGCTAGCTGCCAAAATACGGGCTCCGGACGCGTCCGGTGAGGGACCGGATGGTCCGAAGAGAGGCATTCCAGAAGCATCCGCAAGCTAGCCCTGTCACGCCAGCTGTAGTGACTGGACGGTCCAGAGTGGACCGGACACGTCCGCTGGGGAGCGACTGTACGCGTCCGGTGGGCTCTTGACCGTCCGGTGACTTCCTAGATCTGTCAATCTGGATCGCCCGAGAATCTATTTCTGCCTAGATCTTTGACACGTCTCCAAGTTGGGGTAGGTGGCTATTTAAGGACCCAAGAGCCACAGGAACAAGTGAGAGAGCTCTTCATTTGTGTCCCTCTTGGCTTGTGTGTGAGAGAGAGAGCTTCTCCCCATGGGTTCCCCGCTTCCCAGGGCTTCCTCCACCTAGGGTTAGGGTGAGAGAGAGAGGAGAGGAGAGGGAAGGAAGGAGAAGGTAATAGATGGTGAGTCCCCTTCCTCTGGCTTGGATTTCATAGTGAGATGGTGAGTTCTTGGGGGATCTCCCGGGGTCTCGAGTTTGTGTGCTCTTTGGGTCCTTCCCGTCGGGTTTGAGCCTTCTCATTGCCGTCTCTGAGCTTCTTCCGTGCAAGACATCGCCAAGTTGTACCTCTACACCACGCGAACCTTTTCACCGATGAAACACTAGCCTCGGGCTAGGTCACCTGGTGTAGGAACCAGGTAATTCTTCTTCACCGGGCTTGAAGACCGAGGGAAGCCGTGTATCCACAACTCCGGAGAGACGTTGTCAGGATGAGCCAAGCGACAAGACCCATCGTCTTCGCGTCAAGACCGGTCTCCATCCACGTCGCTTGTACAAACACCTCCTTTGAGGGGATCGACGCCTTTCCAAGGCGTCGGGGTGTCGAGAAAGTCATCGACTTGTGGTGGAACCCGGCCTTGGTGTTCGGGTCAGAGGCGAGCCTACCGAGTGGATTGCGGGCACGGGACGAGAGGGTCCCGGTCTCTCTTTGTGAGATTCCGCATCGAGGAGTAAGTGCTTTGCGTCGAACCTCGTTAAAAAATTGGTGAGCCTTCCTTTTACATTTTTCGCAATTTCCTTTACTTGTTGCGCTACTAGAAAAATCAGTTTCTGTGACTTCAAAATTTCGTCATCATATGTCTGCAAATCATCACTGAAGATCTTCTATGAGAGGTTCAACCAACTCTTCTATGAGAGGTTCCATGAATAAATCGAAATCCTTTCCAGGACATTTTGGGCCAGGTATGAGTAATGCCATCATGCAGTTCGACTGATCCATGCATATCCATGGTGGTATGTTGTAAGGCATCACAAGCACTGGCCACATGCTGTATGAGGAACTCATAATACCAAATGGATTAAAACCATCAGTAACTATGCCAAGCCTCAAGTTCCTTGCATCTTCAGCAAACACCGGATATTTTCTATCGAAGTCTTTCCACGCCTCCCCATCGGCAGGATGATTCATTTCACTATCATTTGGTTGTCGCTTCAACTTGTGCCATTGTGCGTCCTCTGCTATTTGTCTTGAAGTAAAATACCTCTTCAATCTTGGTATTAGTGGAAAATGTCTCAATACCTTTTGAGGAACCCGCCTATTACCATTTGCATCTCTCCACCTTGATTCTCCACATATTGGGCATTCATCTTTATTTTCATACTGCTTTCTAAATAGCACACAGTTATTCAAGCAGACATGGATAGAATCATATCCAAGACCCAATTCACCGAGGTATTGCTTCACTTCATAAAATGAATTGGGAAGTTTGCAATGAGGGAAAGCTAGTGACAACAGCTTCGCTAGTGCATCAAAAGCAGAATTGCTGATCCGATAGTATGACTTGACATGAAGTAACTTCACGAGAAAAGAGAATCTTGAAAATGTAGATTCTGAGCAAAGTTCCCGCTTCGCATCTTCAAGCACTTTAGCAAAATTTGGATGTTGTCTATCTTGGTCCGCGGCTGTGAAGAGCTCCTTAATCAAATCGGGCATTCCTCCATCATCGTTGTCATCCTCACTAACAACAAAGCCATCGTGACCAGAACTTTCCATATTACAATCATTTTCATCGATATGAACTGGAGATTCCACGACGTCAGCATCGAATGATTCTCCATGATGAACCCACCTCGTGTATGTACTTGACATGCCATAAATATGAATGTGATCTTCCACATGGGACTGAGGTCTTCGTGTCTGATTAAGACATCGACGACATGGGCAAAATATACCATCATTCTGATTAAATCTCTCTCGAATGAATTGCATGAATTCTCCAACGCCTTTGATATATGCAGGGGTAAATTGTTTACCATTTATCCAACTTCTGTCCATCATCTGTTCAACATCATGAGAGCAAATAAATAATTAAACATGTATAAATGTGTTTTTAAACAAATAGATTATCAAATATATCAAAAGGAGGCTAACGAGTAACCAATCCTGCGAAGTAATCAACATACACCGTGAAAAAGAGATACCTTTTCCGCTTTTATGTTATCTCCGATTAGTTCTGTCGTTCGGCACAATCAATTAGATGTTATCTCGATCCACTTAGCACTGATCGACACCGCACAATGTGCTAAAAACTTCCACAGCAATGGTGACGAGGCTAGGCCAAGAAAACAATATTTCGGACAACAAAAACAAATAATTAGTCTTATCTATTTTAAACTAACAAATCAATCTGCTTAATATAAAACTCATTTACTCAATTAAACTAGAATCTTGTGGTATTGTTGCACTAATAGTAAAATAGTGTATTCAAGAATACAAGATTAGTACCGAATTAGCAATCGATGGAATCTTGATTGGTTGCTCAGGCGTCGGTGTTGCTATATCGATCAAGCACTTAGGCATGGGTCGTGCGCCTCGTGATGGAGTGATCGCGTCGCGAGCACTTACAAGGTAGCCTGGTGACTCGGCGGGAAGGCTAGATGGAGACTCGGCGACATGGTCTCACGACGACTCGGCAAGACGGCGGCTTCATGATACGGTGACTCGGCGACGGCGCTGCAGCCTTCGCATAGACGCGACTCGGCGACGGCGCTGCAGCCTTCGTACAGACGCGACTCGGCGACGGCGCTGCAGCCTTCGTATAGACGAACTCGAATCAAGCCCAACACATGAAAGGCCCAAGGCGAGGCGCGCTTGTATTGGACTCCCGTTGGGCTTCATCGTATGGTACATCAAATTCATAATCTAATTGTAACTCACAAACTAATTCTAGCTCAGTGGAAGGATGTCATCGCCATATAGCACAGATCGCAGGTTCGATTCCCAGGAGCGGCAGCGTTAAAAAGTTTTTTTACTTGTGGCCCAAATGTGGGTCCCACATGCACTACGTACTTTAGGGGGCTCCACAATTCTAGAAATTTTAATTCTTCAAAACAAAAAATGCGACGTCAAACACACAACAAACCAACTCAGCCACGTCAGACATCATGACGAAAACATATCATCACTGTATACATATGTATGTGACGTCATCCTTGGAGCAGAAGCCGAACACGAGGCCCTCAATTTTATGACGATATCTACGAGTGTTTTATGACAACATTTTATGTTTCGTCACTGAAAAACCTGGGCGACCGATGCAGGCTACGATCTATTCATATTATCTTGCTTAGCTAGTAGTTAGTTATTTCCGCTTCGCTCTCGGTAGAGTAGCTCGATAGCTTAGTCAACTAAGTATTGCACTAGCTTAGAAGTTAAATTGACTAGTTAGATGAAAATCCCAAAAGAGTTAAAAATTAGGACTAAAACTTGCTAAAGAGTCCTCTTCACGCCCCCCTCTAGGCCTCTGATACCACATCCTTTCAAGTGGTATCAGAGGCAAGTACCTTCCATGTACTTGGCTTAACCGCTTTGGGAAAACGGCTGACGAGGGAAGTGTGGCCGGGAACAGGATCCTATTGTTCTCTGGCACGCACTTTGGGCATTGGAAGACTAAGATGACCACATACATTCAATCTTTAGGACATCAAGTGTGGGTTGTGGTAGAAAAACCGCTGGGATTTGAGATAAACAAAGATGTAGCTCCCACAGATGAGCAAAATGCTAAACTTGACTTAGATGCAAAGGCTAAAATGCTTTGTGCTCTGCTTTGAGTTCTAAGGTATTTGAGAGGGTTAGCAACCTTGCCATGGCTCATGATATTTGGAAAACCTTAGTGCAAATCCATAGGGGCACGGATGAGGTTAAGGAAGAGAAAATTGCCGTCCTCAGGAGGCGATTTGATAACTTTAAGATGCTAGCTGGCGAGGTGCAAACGCCATGTACTCTAGGCTTAGCCCATTGGTGAACGAGCTCAAGGGGCTCGGTTTCGCCTTGACTGACATGGATGTATGCAGGAAAACTATGGTTATCCTTCCAAGAAGTAGGTATAGGGGGTTCGTCCTCCTCAAGGGAAATGAGGCCAAGACGACGACTCCTGGCGAGCTTCTCGGCAAGCTTGTCGCCTATGAGATGATGGTCGAGGACGAGGACGATGATGAGTCCTCCAAGCCCAAGGAGAAGACCATTGCTCCCAAGTCTCAAGACGAAGACGTCCAAGCCAAGCGACTCCAATTTAGGTGGGCAGCCAAGTACCCACAAGTCCAGCTCCGAGGGCAAGCAAAGTCCAAGAATGATCAAGAGCATTGGCAACCTCGCACTCGTGCTGGGCCGCTTCAACAAGAGCGTCAAGTGCTATGGGGGAAAGCACTTCAAGGAGAAGAAGGCGGTCGCCTCCATCCGTTGCTATGAATGCAACGAGCGAGGCCACATCGCTTTGGTGTGCCCAAACAAGAAGAAAAACAAGGACAAGGGCAAGGACAAGGGAAAAGCTCAAGAACAAGACGAGGAGGTATAAGTCCGGCTTTCGCCGCACCGACAAGAACAGCAAGAATCAAGCCTTCGTCGGTGAGTGGGAGACCGGCAACTCCACGAGCGACGAGTCTTCTACTTTCTCTGCCTCAAGTGAAGACGGCACCAAGGAGGACAAGGCCAATGCGCTGACTGGGCTCACACTACCCAAGTCAGTGCCTCCACCACCTGCTCAGCTACCTGCAGGTTTGGTGGCCGCTACTACTTCTGACGATGATGCGAGCTGGGAGTCCGACATTGAGTTTGTCCCTGAGACGGTGCTTCCTCCAAGGTGCCTCATGGCAAGTGCTTCCAGGTCTTCAGACGACAAGGTGAGCGTCTGTGCTGCTTCTAGTGGTAGCTCCTTGCACATAGACATAGATTATCCTGAGGCATTTGCACAATTGTATGAGATAGCTGTGCAAGCAAACAATCTAGTGCAAGAGTTTGGTCATAAGTACTTCGATTTGAAAAAGAAACATTGTGCACTTAAGAAAGAACTTGCTGGTGTGTGTGAAGAACGTGATAACTTAGATGACATGATCACTAAGCTTCTAGAGCAAAGAAATGATCTAGAAGATTAAGTTGATATGCTTGTTGCTGGAAATGCTCTAGATAGTGCAATCACTGCTTTGCCTACATTTGAATATGCATCTAGTGTAGAGCATGATGATTTGCAAATTCTTGTCACACCTGCTTCACCCACAATACTCGATGCTATTGCTTGTGATGTTTTGCCTGTGAGCTCTGAAATTGCACCTGCTAGTTCTCAGATTGCACCACCAATTGTCTTGCTCACACGTCCTAGCAATGATGAAGTGTGCATGCTTTGCCTGATTTGCCTGATGTTGCTAGTGATGCCTTGCTTTTTATCTCAGCCACATATTTCTGATTTACCTGTTGATAGCTCATTTCCTGCTAGCTTGTGCAATGATACTCTTGTGTCACTTGCTCCTACACCTGCACCACTACTTGCTGTACCTAGCACTAATGACAAGCAAAAATCTATAGTTCCTGTTGAATCCTTGCTCATGAATGTGCCTTCAAATTCAATTGCTTGTGCTAGTAGCTCTGTTGTAGTTGCTTCTACAACTAGTGGTTCTAGGGGTAATGGGGGTTTGTGTGATCCCGACCATTGCAAGGGTGCATTGGCGGCAAGGACTGATTATAGAAAATGGATAGCTAGTGAGGGAGAATGGAGAGTTAAGGGAAAAAATGGCTAAGAGTGAAGGGCTAGTGAGTGAGATTGCTTAGCTGAGAGCTAGATTAGCCAAGTTTGAGGTTAGGAGCTATGAGGGGAGTTTGGCCCTGAATAAGACGCTCAAGGATCAAAGATCTATCTCCAACAAGAGTGGCTTGGGATTCACTCCCGTGAAGAAGCCCAAGGGGAGAAAGGGAAAGGGTTCTGGTCTTCATGCATCTACAGGCGTCGATACCTCTCGTGCTAGACCTAGGGGGAACACCTACTATCACTCGTGCCAATACACCAGAACTACAGCTCCTAAACCACAAGCACCTAACGCTTGGTAGCCTAGAGCTTGGGAAGAAATAGGCAATGGGAAAACCCAAGGGCTAGAAGTTGGAATGCTACACCCATAGTGAACCATAGGCCAAACACTTGGGACACTAGCTAGGGGGACTCTTGGGGTAGATACCCAGCTTGGGAAAATAGGTAGAACAGGTGGGATGGGTATAGGCAAGAGAGTAGCTACCGGCAGTCTAGACCTTACTACCCACCAGCTAGGCTTCAGGGGGAGCCTAGGGGCTTTGGAGGTAGGAGAACTCCACCTAGAGCACCACCTAGGGCACAGTCTAGACCGTACAGGTGGACTACACCAAATCCCAACCTACCAAAGAACCACGCAGAACTAAATGGGAACTAACTGCTCAAGATAGGTGAGCATGGTAGGATTGTAGCTAAGCGTGTAGGCGTTCTAGAGGAGAACGACCACCATGCACGTGTGTGGGTCAAGAACTCATTGCTTGATAATTTTCCTAAGACTAACCCTCTAGGACCCATTAAGTGGGTTCCTGAGTTTGCAATTTTACTCTTTTCAATGGCTTTGAGTGCAGGTAAACTACACGACCGGCGACCTTCATTGGATCATGGACAGTGGGTGCACACAACATATAATGGGCAACTGTGGTGGATATGGGCCTCGGGTATCTCCGAGTGTGGCCTATATCAACCCTAGAAGGGGCGGCCCACGTAGCGTGTTCCCTTACGCAATCTCGATGGTTATCGTAGAGTTGACTTGGTGTGCAAGGAAGGAAGGGTACCCGACTCATAATTAGATTGGCAAGAAATCAAACCGACTGGAATAAGATATGGCAATATCCGTTAGGAAGGATCCACCACGAGTAGGACTCCTCCCTAACTTTCCATGTAATTCGAACCCCTCTCTACTATATAAAGGGTAGGGGGCCGAGGCCCTTAAGGCAATCTGAAATCGTCAATCTAGTCGATAAGCGTAGACTTGAGCGAATCATCCCCAGATACATACATCTCGAATACATTGTTCCCATTGTAATCGAGAACCACCTCATAGTCCCAGAGCACAGGACTAGGGTATTACTTCTTTCAAGAAGGCCTGAACCTGTATAAAAAAGTGTCCCTGTCCTCCTGTGTTTCCATCAAATCGGATATCTTGGCATCCACCGAATCATCCGGAATATCAAATTCATTGCCGTCTAGTACCCCCCGAGGTTACGACTGACGACAGTTGACGCGCCAGGTAGGGGATCGCGCGTTAAGATCATCCTTGCCAAGTCTGATGGCGACGACCAGCTTCCTCGATTGCATCTACGCTCCAGATCAGGCCTTCCGTTTCAGGAGTCTCGACTTCATTGCTGATCAGATGGGAAAGCTTCAGCTTATGGAGCCCGAAGAAATTCCAATCTCGGATTCCGATGTCTCTATACAGGTGCATCCCTTCGGGTTGGAGAACGCCGCAGCGCACTACTCTCGAGTAGCTGCGTATCGATTGCTTCCACTCGAACAGGGTTGCGATCTTACAGTTGACCTCTTTTCGACTGGTCGAGAGATCCTAGATCTAATGGGATATCAATCAGTTGTGGAGGAGCTCAATGATCCTCATCAAGTACCAGATCCTTATGTATTTCAGGAGGAAACATCATGCCTGGTGGGAACTCTCAGCATCATCCCTATAGATCGGAGTGAACGAGTCAGCTTATCGCACTCGGATTATTCATCTGGGGGTAGTGTTGGAGGGGCCACACAGGAGGTTAGTTCTCCATATCGGGAGATCTTTATGGTCAACCCAAAAACGTATTCTCAGCGGGCTAGACGTCTCGAAGAAGAACAAAGGAACGCCCTTGCCCTTACCGCCGCTGGCGGTGGCAGTGGAAGACAACACGACGATCCACCTGAAGGAGGCCTTCGCGACGATAATCAGAGGAGGCAAGACCTTCGAGCGCGAGCCCGCCAAGTCAATCAAGACATTATCATGACCAAGATGGGCGACCACGGCGTCTTCGTCACGCCCGAACAGAATGCGTTGGCATCCAAGCAGTCCCTTGATGTTTTGATACAACAGGCACCTGCCAACGATCCGATGACCCCAATATTGGTCAAAGCATCCACCTACATACAGGCGGCTATGGTACAACACATGCAAAGAGACGATCAGAGGCAGCAGAGTCAGTCGAGAAGCAGCCAGCATCCGGTGGCATCACGCCACACGGGTTCGGTTGCTGGTCGGCTAGGGCCATGAGATGAACGGCCCCCTGTGCTTCCTCCGCCACGAAACCTTCATCAAGATCAGATCTTGATGACAGAAGAAGGAATCGTGGATCACAAAGGGATCAAGAAGTGGAAAGCCAGCACAGTTCGAGACCCGATCCACCTCGGGACCTACTCCTGGAAACGAGATGGTCCTCAGCGTAATGCAGGAAGGGACCGACCTCCACCACGACCAAGATCGCCAAGACGGGGCAGGATGCCGCCTCGGCCACGTTCTCCACCACATGACCTAGATCCTCCTCGACGCAGAGCTGAGGGGATTCGCACATTCATAGAGGACTTACAAGACGTTCACTGGCCGGACGGCTTCGCCCCAAAAGGCATCCAGAAGTTTGATGAAGATTGGGACCCCGAAACATGGCTTCAAGTATATTCTCTGGAAGTTCGCGCTGCTGGAGGAAACGAGAAGGTCATGGCGAATTATCTACCCATCTTCTTGACTCCAACCACTCAGACTTGTTTGGCTGGCATCCCGAGGGATTCCATCCGAGATTGGTATGACCTTAGGGATCAGTTCGTTACCAACTTTCAGGGTACTTACGAGCTCCCGGGAAGTAAGTGGGAGATCAACCAGTTGGGACAGAAGAAGGGTGAGACGCTTCGAGACTACATTCGAAGGTTCACCCAGAAGAAGAATTCAATCCAGAACCTGTCAGAGCGAGAAGTCATCGACGCCTTTTACAAACAATGCAAGTATCCTCACCTCAGCACCGAGATGACCACCAACATGCCAGTTACGCTTCGTGACATGTTCACCATGGCGGATAAGCATGCAAACGCAGAGGAGGCCTTGATCGACCATGGCATCGAGACAGGAAGCACTCCGAAACCCAAGAAGCAGCAGAAAGATGAGGCGGATAAACCGAAGGACAAGAAGCGCAAGGGGGACGATACTGTCGCGTTCATGCAACGCAATCGGTCCAAACCCATGGGCCCCGACGACTTCAAAAAGCTCATGGACGGCCCTGGTCCCTTCCACCCGGCATCCAAGCACTCGGCAAAGGAGTGCACTCGGCTAGACACATTCACGGAGGGCAAGCGCCTGCTCCAGGCCAAGGACAAAGATAAAAGGGACAAGGATCACCCCGACAATAGGACCGACGATTTTCAGTTGGCTGACCGAGAGATCAGTTACATATTCGGGGGATCGGAGGCATATGAGTCCAAGCGAAAGTAAGAGCTTACCACTCGGGAGATCAATGTTGTGATGCCGGTGACCCCCCAGTATTTGCGCCGGTCTGAGGTGCCTATAACATTTTATCGATCAGATCATCCAGACCGAATCACCTTCCCTGGAAGATACCCACTCGTCCTTGATCCAGTCATCCGTGGCGTCCGGCTCAAGCGAGTGGTTGTTGATGGCGGGAGTGGTCTGAATGTTCTTTTTGTGAAGACACTGGACGACATGAAGATCCCGCGTTCTGAACTAAGGAGAAGATCGTCGCCTTTCCACGGGGTAATCCCCAGGACAAGCGCGGTAAAACTTGGGCAGATCTCTCTCCCAGTTGCGTTCAGGACAAAGGAAAATTATCGCACTGAGTACCTCAGCTTTGAAGTGGCCGATTTTAAGACAGCATATCATGCCATCTTGGGAAGGCCAGGGATAGCTAAATTCATGGCAGTCCCCAATTACACCTACCTAGTAATGAAGATGTCGGGTCCCAAAGGAGTCATCACACTACCCGGCGACGTCAAGCAGTCTTACATATGCGACAAGGAAAGCTGTGAGATGGCACATGCGATTGCAGCTTTCGCCGAGTTAGAAAGCATTAAACTGGCTGTCGCTAACCTTCAGGAGGAAGGCAACATACCAGTCAAAAAGCAGTCGAAGCTCTCAATTCAACCTGATGAAGGGGTTAAGAAGATATCGTTGGACCCATCCGATTTAGCAAAAAACGCTGTCATCGGGTCAGGGCTCGATCCTAAATAGGAAAGCGCGCTCGTCACCTTTCTCTAGGCTAACCGGGATGTGTTCACATGGAAACCATTGGATATGTCTGGCGTCCCGAGAGAGGTGATCGAGCACGCCCTACATGTGGACGAGAAAGCAAAACCCATCAAGCAAAGCCTTCGAAGATTCGCCCAAGACCGCAAGGATGCGATCAGAGAGGAGATCACCAAGCTATTAGCCGCTGGCTTCATCAAAGAAGTGTATCATCCCGACTGGTTGGCCAACCTGGTCTTGGTCGAGAAGAAGAATAAAACATGGCGCATGTGCGTTGACTACACAGATCTCAACAAGGCGTGTCCTAAGGATCCCTTTGGATTACCTTGCATCGACCAAGTGGTAGACTCTACCGCGAGCTGCGAGTTCCTGAGCTTCTTGGATGCGTACTCGGGCTATCCTCAGATTAGCCTCAAGGAAGAAGATTGCATCAAAACATCATTCATTACGCCTTTTGGAGCATTCTGTTATGTCACAATGCCATTCGGCTTAAAGAATGCTTGTACTACGTACCAACGTACCATACAGTGGTGTTTGAACACCCAACTCGGACGTAACGTGGAGGCTTAAGTGGATGATGTAGTGGTCAAAACTCAGTCGAAGGAAGATCTCATTCAAGATTTAACTTAGACGTTTCAGAGCTTGCGAGCTTTCAAGATGAAACTCAATCCGGAAAAGTGTGTCTTTGGCGTTCCCTCGAGTAAACTACTAGGTTTCATAGTTTCGCACCGTGGAATCGAGGCAAACCCGGAGAAGATACGAGCCATTATGAAGATGCAGCCCCTAGAGTGCCAAAAGGATGTTCAGAAACTCACCAGTTGCATGGTTGCGCTAAGCAGATTTATCTCGTGTTTGGGTACGCGTGGGTTGCCTTTTTTCAAGCTTTTGCGTAAGCAGGACAATTTCTAGTAGGGTCTGGAGGCACAACAAGCTTTCAAGGATCTTAAGAACTTTCTTACCACTCCCCCGGTTTTGGTCCCACCCATGCCTAAGGAGCCTCTATTGCTTTACATCGCTGCAACAACCCATGTGGTTAGTATTGCAGTCGTAGTTGAGTGCACAGAGGACGGTTTTGTTCAAAAAGGTCCAATGCTTGGTGTACTTCATCAGTGAGGTACTTGGAGAATCAAAAATAAGATACCCCCAAGTGCAAAAATTGTTGTACTCGGTCCTTCTCGCGTCACGCAAACTAAAGCACTACTTTCAGGAGCATCAAATTTCGGTGATTACATCCTTTCCACTTGGAGATATCCTCCACAACAGGGAGCCCACTGGGAGAATTGCAAAATGGGCAGTTGAGCTCGGAGACTTTGAACTGGTATTCAAGCCTCAACAAGCCATCAAGTCTCGACCATTAGCAGATTTTGTCGCCGAGTGGACAGAGGTGCAAGTCCCAGCAGCAGCAACACGATTTGAGTATTGGACAATGTACTTTGATGGTTCCCTCATGCTCACCGGCGCGGGGGCTGGGATTCTGCTTATCTCACCAAGAGGCGAAAAGCTCAAATATGTTCTTCAGATCCACTTTTCAACGAGTAATAACGCTGCTGAGTATGAGGCACTTCTTCACGGGCTACGTATCGCCATTTTCTTAGGAATCAAAAGGATACTAGTTCATGGAGACTCTCAGCTTGTGGTCAACCAGGTTCAAAAGCAATGGTCTTGCCTCGAAGATGGTATGGCAGCTTATTGCCAAGAGGTGAGAAAACGGGAGGACAAGTTTGACGGAATAGAGCTCTCTCACGTGCTCCGGCACGACAATGAGACTGCGGACGAGTTCGCAAAGATGGGTTCCAGTCAGACGCCTGTACCGGCTGGTGTTTTCATGCAAGAACTACACAAACTGTCGATCGGTCAGCCACCAGTCCCGGCTGACCCGGAGAAACCAGCGGAGGTCCTTGTTATTACCCCGATTGGTGTAAACCTTATCTGGATTATATACTCAAGGGAGAACTCCCGGAAGACAGGTCTGTCGCTGAAGGCATCATGCGTCAAAGTAAGAATTACAGAGTAGTCGGGGACGAGCTCTTTCGTAAGAGCAGTTCTGGAGTACTCAGGCGATGCATCTTGGAGCAAGATGGCCTGGCGCCACTGCAAGAAATCCACTAGGGTGATTGTGGCCACCACGCGGCTACGACTTTCCTAGTGGGCAAGGCTTATCGTCAGGGGTTTTTCTGGCCCACGGCGGTAACAGACGCAAGGGACATTGTGCAACGGTGCGAAGGATGCCTGTACTTTGCTCGCCAAATTCACGTACCTGCACAAGACATTCAAACTATTCCCATCACTTGGCCCTTTGCGGTCTGGGGCTCGATATGGTGGGACCATTCAAAACTGCGCAAGGAGGATTCACACACCTCTTCGTAGCAGTTGACAAGTTTATGAAGTGGATCGAGGCAAAGCCTGTTGCTAGCATCACGGCAGCCAAGGCAGTTGACTTCTTCAGAGACATCGTGGTTCGCTTCGGTGTCCCAAATCGGATCATTACCGATAATGGCGTACAGTTCAAAAGCAGTGAATTTCAAGACTGGGGCGAGGACCTGGGTATCAAGATCTGCTATGCTTCAGGGGCACACCCACGAAGCAACGGCCAGGTCGAGCGTGCCAATGGCATGGTACTACAGGGACTCAAACCATGAATCTTCGATCGGCTTAAGCCATATGCCACGTGCTAGGTAAAAGTGCTGCCTGCGGTTCTGTGGGGTCTTCGCACGACGCCTAGCAGAGCCATAGGGCAGACTCCTTTTTTCCTTGTATATGGTTCTGAGGCGGTTCTTCCAACAGAATTGAAGTTCAAGTCCCGAGTGCAGAACTACAATGAAGAGCAGTCGGACGAGAGACGTTTGAAGATCTCGACAGGTTGGAGGAAGCAAGAGAAGCAGCCCTGGTGCAGTCCGCTAAGGACCAACAGGGCCTACGACGTTATCATCACCACTCGGTACGGGGTCGAGCTTTCTCCAAAGGAGACCTAGTCCTCCTGAGGAATCAGAAGCACAAGCATAAATTATCGCCTATCTGGGAAGGCCCCTACATCGTTGATGAGATCTTGCGCCCGGGGGCTTATCGGCTCAAGAGAGAAGACATGACCATTGTCCCCAACACATGGAACATTGAATAGCTACTCGCTTTTATCCATAAACTTAGCATTTAGTTCCTTTTGTAATAATTGGAATCTCCTAGACTTGCTACTCGATCCTTCTGATCAAGCAGTAAGTCGGGGGCTACACTTATAAGTGTGCGACATGTCACACCCTGTTCTTCGATCAATAAATAGTTTCCTGTTTGAAATCTGTTGTGTTTTATGGTCGTAGTAATTTGGATGTTGTTAGCTTTCATGGAAAGGTAAAAAGAGTTCTATGAACTACTTGAACTGATAACAGATCGTCTAACTTCATCTGAGTAATTATGTATCTTAAAACATGCAGAAATTCAAAGCAGTTACTATAATCTACCAAAAGCTAAGAGTTTTCAACAAACTACTCGGAAATATTATTATTTTGCAGCTAAGCCATTTGATCTCTTAAATGTTCAGATCATTTACGATGGCAACCGCCGCATCTCCAGCTTCCTCGATGAAGTGCTCGCAATCTTCCACAGAGCAACCGAATCCCTCCCTTATAATATCCAGCTCTATCTTAGGATAATGGGACTTGGCTATCGCCAAGCCTTGCTAAGTGCATAAAGTCGTTGTATCCTTGATAAGAGCCTTGAACTGCTCGGGGGCTCGGGAAAGCTCGCTCACAATCTCTGAGGTGGAGGAGGATGGGGGATTGGGGGCTCTTTGGAGGGAAGCAGCATTAGCAATGGAGTTACTCCTTTCACAAGGCGATCGCAGTTCTGCTCGGTGGCTTCGACCTTTTCAGTCAACACTTCAAACTGAGCTTGCGTCTTCTTCTGGTACGCTGCAGAGGTGATTAAAAAGAGATGGTTACCACATTACAGGAACTGGATAGAGGCTAACTCGTATTGAGAGGTCATGTACCGTCCAATTCGCGGGTAGCCTTGTTCAGCGACTTAGTGGTTTGCCAGCAATCTTTCTCCAGCGCTACATATTGAGCATCATGCCGGCTAGCCTCCTTTGCATATTCAACCGCATTTTGCTCTAGTTCTAGGGGACAGGAGGAAATTATTCGCTATAGGATATAAGTCGAGGTGAGGTTGAAGATCTTACCTTGGATCCTGTCAAAGTCCTTCACGTGCTGAGCCCGGAATTGAGATATCTCTTTTCTAAGAGCACCAAGTTCATCTTGACATTTGAGCTCAGCCAGGGACATTGCAGCCTGGTGGATATCTTGGCTCTCAAAGTCTTCGAGAATTCCACGGAGGTACTGCGTCTTTCGAGTCGAGCGCTTGTTCATTACCTGACGGAGTGGTGGAAATAAGTACGAAAGCGACTTGCAAATAAAAGAATAACAAAGACAACGTCAACCCGAGCCATTTTGGTGCATCGGAGCGCCATTTTCTCCATGGCCCTCATGCTCTGCTCATCTTCATCATCGTTAACATCGAGCCAGTCGAGGTCGGACTTCCATTTGAGACGTGAGGAAGGCTTTACCACGGGAGCTGGTTCACGGGGGATTTCTTCTGTTATTATTGCCTCCTGATCAAGCAGCATCCGGGTAGACATCCTTTTGTGCAGAGAAGAGGTCACGGGTACAGATGGGCCGGCGACTGAAGCGGCGGGGCAGTTGGGCGCCTTGGGGCAAGAACTTGGCGGATTGGCGGCCCCTTCAGAAGGCTTTTCATTCAGAACATCTCGAGCAGGGGGAGCCACTTCAGTACCTTTGTCTTGAGAGATTTTGGTGGAGGGCTTCCTGTCAGAAATGGTGTGCTTATGTCTTCAATGAAAACGACAAATTGCATATCTAAGGAGTTACCTCTGTGTGGTTCTGATTTTAAGCATTGGAAGTTCCCAAGTGCTTTTATCACTCGAGAGAGGCTCCTTTGCTTCGGAAGCAGCAGCAGGAGGAGAAGTATCCTTGGTCAAGGATTGCGGTGGAGACATTGAGGTCGATGGCGCAACACCTTGCCCTGGACCCGAGTGATCGGCTAATATTTGAACAAAATCATGATCGGTGTGGACAACATAGACCCCCGGTACCCACACGGCGGGCCTAAAAAACCATCCGACAGGGAATGGACCAAGTCGGGTGGATGAGGACGTGCACCACTCAAACTCTAGAAGGCTTGCTCGGCAAGGAAAGAAGTCTATCCCTAATTAATAGGAAAGATGTACTTGTAATCCCGGATAACTACTAGAGGATAGAGCTAGGAATCTTGCCTCGTAACCGACCAGGACTATATCTTGTAACCCTGCCCCCCACTATATAAGGCGGGCAGGAAGCTCCCTGGTTCGGCATCTAGACCATCTTGATCATCATCTTGAAGAACATCTCCACACCCATCCATGGAGAGGCATCTCTCGATCATCTTGTATGCATATACCCATATAATCCCAGAGCATAGGAAGTAGGGTATTACCTCCGCCATGAGGGCCTGAACCGGTATAAATCCCTGTCTTGTGCTACCATCGAGTTTGGATCTTGCGCATCGCCCCATATATAATCATTGTCGGCGGTGACCCTCCAGTTAGTCATCAGTCGACAGTTGGCGCGTCAGGTAGGGGCAGCGTCAAGATCATCTTTGTCATGCTCGATGGCATCGATCAACGGTGTCGCCGTCGTCTCCGCCCCCAGTGCCGACTGCGTCATCAACGGCTTCGGCGACTGCACTTCTTTTATTTGGATCAGATCCAATCTGGGGAGAACTACAATAACGCCTCCCGCTCAAGTTGGGGAACGTCACGGCCATCTACTCATGAGTAGTAAGCCAACGGCTCACTTCCCGACTCGGATACGGCGACGGCTCGAAGACAGATTCTGGACACGATATTGTTTCTTCAATTCCTGTTGATCCAGATGGAATTTTGGGATGAGACTGGATGCGTTAGAAAGATAATTTCGTCGTCTTTCCGTGAAGCCCAAGAACGCCCAAAACGGAGTCCGGATGTGTTCGGGACATCCGTTTGAAGGCAGGCTGCGCGGGATGGTCGCGAATCTCAGCAAGCTCGTAAAACCCACCTGCGGAGGCTGTGGCATGTGGATAGGGTGCGGCACACCTCCAAGGACATTAAGGATCAGTAAGGAGCTTATTCCAAACAATCGACGACCAACACTTCTTCCGGACTCGGATCCGATCTAGTATGAGGAGAACATCGACATCGCTTCGTCTAGACGTACACTCGTTCGGGTCGAGAAACGTCGCCGTCACCTACTTCCGAGTGGTGTGCCGGGGGCTCAATTTCCAACTCGGATACGATGAGAACTCAACCAAGGACTTCTACAACACTTTTGCGGGTTCGGATATGATCCAATCCGTGGAAGGAATTCAACAGCGCTTCACTCGGACTCCCGGTCGTGGTGGGGAACGCCGCCGCCGCCTACCGACGAGTAGTGCGCTGGGGGCTTAAATTCCCGATTCGGATACGGTGAGGTTCCGATGGAGAATAAATCTCGGGTGGTGACCGTCAACAGCGACAAATCACTCGGACTCGACGATCATGGTGTCCATCGTGCGACGCCAGCTTCATCAACCACGAGGCGAACATGAGAAGAAGATGCGATCTGTTCCCATTCAGATTATGGAAGAAAATTGTGTCGCAAATTTCCGTTGACTCAGAAAGAGATTCGGGATGAAATAAGATGCGTTGGAAAGCTTATCTCGTTATCTTTCTAACGAATCCAAGAACTCCTAAATCCGACTTCAGATGCGACCGTGACAGCTTTTTCAAGGCAGTCTGCGCAGAGAGGTCGCGAATTTCGGCGAGCTTAGCTCGTCGGTGCCGGCACGGCGTGAAGATTGTTCATGCCACATCTCGTGGGACGTTGAAGACCAGCGAGAACTTTCATCGACTTTCGTCAAGCTACACCAACCGCGTGGAGATCATTTACGACTACGGCCGACTTCGTCTACCACGGGCGAGACCTTGGCGAGCATGTGCTGTTCGATGCCGACCACGACGAGTGCTACTCGGTGTTGATCGAGACTTGAACGACTACTTCCGCTACTCGGCTACGTGCCGCTCGGCTACACGCCTATGCCCTCGCCACGAACGTCCAAGACGGGCGAGACCTCGGCGAGCACGTGCTGTTCGTCGCCGACCACGACGTGTGCCACTCGGTGTTGATCGAGATCTGAACGACTACTTCCTCTACTCGGCTACACGCCTACACCTCTAAGGTCTATAGCTCAGTTGTACGCCATCGCGCGCCACGAGCGCCCGGTACGGCTGTACGCCTGCAGCTTCAAGTCTTCGGCTTGGCGACAAGCTACTCAACGACACGCCTACGCCCGCGCCACGAGCGTCCAAGTTTTCAGCTCGGCTGTACGCCATCGCGCGCCACGAGCGCCCGGCACGGCTACCCGCCTGCAGCTACAAATTTACGGCTCGACGACAAGCCACTCGGCTACACGCCTAAGCCAGCGCCACGAGCGCCCAAGTCTACGGCACGGCGACACGCTACTCAGCGACACGCCTACGCCCGCGCCACGAGCGTTCAAGTATACAGCTCGGCTGTACGCCATCGCGCGCCACGAGCGCCAGGTACGGTTGCACGCCGGTAGCTTCAAATCTACGGCTCGGCGGCAAGCCACTCGGCTACATGCCTACGCCAGCGCCACGAGCGCCCAAGTCTATGGCTCGGCGATACGCTACTCAGCGATACCCCTACGCCCGCGCCACGAGCGTCCAAGTATACAACTCGGTTGTACGCCATCGCGCGCCATGATCGCCCGGTACGGCTGCACGCCTGTAGCTTTAAATCTACTGCTCGGCGACAAGCCACTAGGCTACACGCCTACGCCAGCGCCACGAGCGTCCATGTTTACGGCTCGTCGACACGCGACTCAGTGACACGCCTACGCCTGCACCACGAGCGTCCAAGTATACAGCTCGGCTGTACGCCATCGCGCCCCACGAGCGCCTGGTACTGCTGCACGCCTGTAGCTTCAAATCTACGGCTCGACGACAAGCCACTCGGCTACACTCCTACGCCAGCGCCACGAGCGCCCAAGTCTACGGCTCGGTGACACGCTACTCAGCGACACGCCTACGCCCGCGCCACGAGCGTCCAAGCATACCGCTCGGCTGTACACCATCGCGCGCCACGAGTGCCCGGTACGGCTGCACGCCTGTAGCTTCAAATCTACGGCTCGGCGACAAGCCACTCGGCTACACGCCTACGCTAGCGCCACGAGCGCCCAGTCTACGGCTCGGCGACACGCTACTCAGCGACACGCCTACGCCCGCGCCACGAGCATCCAAGTTTTCAGCTCGGCTGTGTGCCATCGCGCGCCACGAGTGCCCGGTACGGCTGCACGCCGGTAGTTTCAAATCTACGGCTCAGCGACAAGCCACTCGGCTACACGCCTACGCCTACACCAAAGCTAAGTTCTCATTACCATAATCTTTTCTGATAAATCTAAGTTGTTTCTTGACTTGCTACTTAGTCGGTCTCCAACTAAGCAGTAAGTCGGGGGCTACACCTAATAGGTGCACTTACGTGCACTTTTGTTGCTTTTTTTTTAATGATTGCAAATGAATTCGAGTGGTTTTTTCGAGTAGTCAAGCTCTGACCCAAAAACGGCGAACTCTAGTCACTCGATACGCGTGCCTAGGAAAAGAGCCATGATCCAATTTTCGACGCCCGGGGGCTGGACTAGTCGGGCAGAGTGCTTAACAAAAGAAAGATTACTTGGAGGAATTTAATATCAAAAAGGAAAAGTAGTAAAAGAATAAAAATTGTCTAAATAAAGCAGTCGAATCTTACATCCGGGTGATTGTTTTTTCCTCTAAATGCTTTCAGATACTAAATCCTACATGTATATGCTACAGGGTTCATGGGTTTTTACCTCATCAAGTACCTTCTACGACTCCGTACACAACTAAGAAGGAAACCTGCGCAATGAGCGACAACTACGACTCGGAGAGCGCCCGGCACGGCTACAAGCCTACTCCCGCGCCTCGACCGTCCAAATCTATAGCTCGGCGAGCACTCGGCATAGCTACAAGCCTACGCCCGCGCCACGAGTGTTCAAGTCTATGGCACAGCTATACGCCCACACCAACTTCGGTACGGCTATACGTCTACACCAACTTTGGTACGGCTATACGCTTACGCCTCTGGCCAATGGCCATCCTGCGCCCTGAGCGCTAACTACAGCCTTCCAGCTGCACGTCGCAACCAGTAGCTACAAGCGCAGCCGGGCTAAGCCAAGTTCAGCCTCAGTGCACCCCTTTGAGGGCATATCACCGGCAGAGCTACAAAAAATTACCCATCTCTTGGTATACCCCATGTTGGGTCACTAGTTGGTCGCTGCATGTCAGGATCAGATACCAGTGATGTCGGGATTTAGTTTCGATGGTACGCCCCAGTTGGGGCCTATGCTGTATACCGCTACCCGGATACGGATATCATACGGCCAAACTCTTTCCTTAAGGTACGCCCGGTGGTGGGGTCGCTAGCTGTATTCTGCGACAGTGGGATACAGATACGGCCTGGCTGACAATAATGGTATGCCCCATGTTGGGACACTAGCTGTGTGCCGCACCAATCGGCTACAGGTATCATTGGGCCAAACCCTATCTAGATGGTATGCTCCATGTTGGGCCAATCGCTCCATCTCTTGGTATACCCCATGTTGGGTCACTAGTTGGTCGCTGCATGTCAGGATCAGATACCAGTGATGTCGGGATTGAGTTTCGATGGTACGCCTCAGATAGGGCCTATGCTATACACCGCAACCTGGGTATAAATGCCATACGGCCAAACTCTTTCCTTAAGGTACTCCCCGTGGTGGGGTCGCCAGCTGTATTTCGCGACAGTGGGATACAGGTACCGCATGGCTGACAACAATGGTATGCCCCATGTTGGGACACTAGCTGTGTACCGCACCAATCGGATACAGGTATCATTGGGCCAAACACTATCTAGATAGTATGCTCCATGTTGGGCCAATAGCTATATTCTACGAGTACAGGTACCAGATGGTTGAAAACCAATGGTACATCCCATGTTGGGTCGCCAGCTGTACATGGCAAGACGAGTACAGGTACCACTCGGCTTTTTAGCCCAAAACTAATGGTACGCCTCATGTTGGGTCGCCAGCTGTACATCGCAAGACGAGTACAGGTACCATTCGACTCTTTAGCCAAAACCAACGGTACGTCCCATGTTGGGTCGCCAGCTGTACATCGTAAGACGAGTATAGGTACCATTCGGCTCTTCGGCCAAAACCACGGTATGCCCTTTGGGGCCACCAGTTGTATCCCACTCCGGTCGGGTACGAGTACCACTCGGCTCTTTAGCCAAAACCAATGGCACGCCCCATGTTGGGTCGCCAGCTGTACATCGCAAGACGAGTACAGGTACCGCTTCATCAAAATTAAAAGTGTTGTGCCTTACAATGGGTCGACCGCCAGAACTCCGGCAATCCCGGGTTGGATATCACTAACAACTCTTTATAAGTACTTCACAGTCTCCTCGCAGGTAACAGGCAGAAGCCAGTTGGGAAGGAGCATCAACAATCTACAAAGCACTCGGCATGAAGCATGACTCATGCATGGTGCTGTAAAGAGCAGCAACAACTCGACTATGAAGCACTTGGGGGCTACTGTGGATAACATAGACCCTGGGTACCCACACGGCGGGCCTAAGAGACCACCTGACAGGGGATGGACCAAGTCTCTCTATGAGTCCTTCACAGTCTCCTCACATATAACAGGCAGAACCCAATCGGGAAGGAGCAGCAACAATCTACAAGCACTCGGCATGAAGCATGACTCATCCAAGGTGCGACGAAAAAGAGCAGCAACTCGACTATGAAGCACTCGGGGGCTACTGTGGACAACATAGACCCCGGGTACCCACACGGCGGGACTAAAAGACCACCCAACAGGGGATGGACCATGTCGGGTGAATGAGGACGTGGAGCCCAAGCGCTAGTGAATTCGTTACCGATTTATTTCATGTTGAAACGATGTCGTATAACTTCGTATAATGTATGCTATACGAAGTTATTACGCGTTCTGCTCTGGAGGGAGGATGTTCTGGCAACGGAGGAAGTGACACTGTTGACACTTAAATTTGGCTGAAAAAAACGTTATTTTGGTGGCCAAAAGAAGGGTAAAAATGGCATTATCGGCTAGCCAGAAAGGAGCTAAATTGGTATATAATCGGATATCATTATTGGTTGATCGGCTAATATTTGAACAAAATCACGATTGGTTTTTATATATGTATATATGTTATACATGACAATGCGCAAGATGAAGTGATCGGGATATAATCAGGGCCGTACGTGATTAACAGGTAAAGCTATCATGTGAGCCGATCGTATGATCTTGAGCTAGCTGATCGGATTGCACAATACACGCATATACAAGTGTATGATCGGCTAATATACGTATATGGAAAACCATATATGCGTGTTCACGTATACGTGGTCGTGTGGCTGTCGGCTTCTATCAAACAACGAGGAAACAATTAACGTGGAGATCAAGGAAGGCCCAAACGGTTCACGTCGGCTACAAGGTGTAATAAAATAATTAGTATTGCTAATACTTTGAGTCAGTTTGTATCCGTGTCTTGCACGTTAAGTTGAGTCGGTTATTTAGGTAACTAAGAAATAGAGTCAAAATCAAGTTATCGGATTAGCCGGTACGTCGTCAATACAAATAAGAGCTGCCGTGCAGCGTGTAAGGGACCCCCCTCGATCAACATATCAATACTATTTGTCTGCTTCTATCCTTGTGCTTCAAACCCGATCGATCCGCTCGTATCGGTATTCAAAGTGCATGTCGGCATCTACTGTCTCGACTTGATCGATCTTCTCGTCGTCAACTTCCTCGGTAGGGACTGTCTCGGTTCAGTCCGATCTCCTCGCCGTCGGCATCGAGATACTATCTCCTAGCGGCCTTGCTGTGCATCGCCGTCTGCCAGGAGGAGTTAGGTTCCAACCCGCTCTATTGGCTTCTCATTAAGCCGGTCATCGGATTATCTTCTAAGCTATCAATAAAGCGCTCATCGCTTCGCCGGTGGCTTGTCTGCTCAATCAGCTCGACGCCTCATCGTTAAGACGATCATCGGATTATCTCAAAGCTATCGGTAAATCGTCATCGCTTCGCCGGCAGCTTGCCTATCAGAAAACCTTGCCGATTGCCAAAGATCAAATCGGCTAGCACGTCCTCGCAAAGCCCGATCCCCTGTTGTTCGGCCGTAGTTGACTCGGGAAACCACTTTTCCACGTCAACAAATTGGCACGCCCAGTGGGACCCATATCGTTTGATCTAGCATTCATGTATGAAAATTATTCAGCAAATTGGATCTTTCGGTGGGCGCCAAAACCACCAAAACCACAGTCTCCATGGTCGATATCAAATTCGACCACATCGGCTTATTATTCAGCAAATTGGATCTTTCGGTGGGCGCCAAAACCACCAAAACCACAGTCTCCATGGTCGATATCAAATTTGACCACATCGGCTTATTATTCGGCTTCACAGGATTATTCGACGCTATGGTCAACGTCAATGTTTGCCTCAGCGGTTTATTTTCCGAGAACAACGACATTTGCTACATCTACGCCGATGGCACAGTCAGCATCAATATCGGATTATATAGAAGAGCCGGTGGCGGAATTTGTTTCCACTAAATCGATATGTTATTTACTAGAAGAATTTATGTTGAAGCCGGATATATCACCACAAGCATTTGAGACGACATCGGATTATTTTCCGTCAAGATCAACGTCCGAAATATCAATGATGAGGCCAGTGTCTCTTGTTACATCGATGACGGATTTAGCCGATGTCTCATCACCAACGACACCTTCACCATCGTCTCCTGACGCCTCGACGTCAACAAAAGAATCGGCTTGATCTACTTTGTCTACACCAACATCAATGCCGATGTCTCCACCAAAATTGATGATGACACCACCGCAGCAAGAACAAATCGGTGTGATTATTCAAGCCGAATCGTCTAATTCTTCGTCATCAGACAATCAAAGAATCGTCATTGAGTCCCCAAAAGCTTCGTCGCATCAAGATCAACTCGAGCAGGAAGCCAATTCAATCGTTACTTCGCCATGAAATTAACCACCATCGCCAATGAGATACGAGCACTTGGAGAAAAGATGGAGGAGCACACGGTTATCAAGAAGCTTCTTCATGCGGTACCAGACATGTTCATGCCTTTTGTCTCTACTTTTGAGCAACTTGTTGATATTAAGAAGAAGAAGCTGGCGGAAGTGGTCGGTCATCTCAAGGCATAGGAAGAGAGGAATAGAGGCCACCGGCGAGTCGAAGAAGGCAATGAGCTTCTATTCACTCATGCTGAGTAGGAAGCAAGATTGAAGGGCAAGAACAATAAAGATTTTGGTAAGAACCGCAAATTTGACAAGGCAAAGATTCAGTGCTTTAACTGTCAGAAGTTCATGCATTTTGCTAAGGAATGCCACAACCGAAGTAAGGAGCAAGAGGTGATGAACCTCCTTGTTGGTGCTGATGATCAGCCAACACTGCTATCAAGATGGACTTGACGAGTTGAGTCCAGGATGTTGAGTAGCGGCGACGCCATCCTGAAGTCGAGTCTGAGAGTAGGTTTCGACGAGTGGTGTCCTGGATGTTGAGTAGTTGCGTCGCCGTCTAGAAGTCAAAGCTGAAGGTAGAGCATGGGGTGTTTGAGTAGTTGCATCGCCATCCTATGCATGCTTAGTAAGTGTTGCGTATATGGTAGGAGTGTCCGAATGCGTCAATAAATTAGAGTTAAGATGTCAAGATTAGGGGGAGATTGTTAGATATAATCTTGACATCTACTAGAAGATTGTAGAAGGATAAGCTAGTTGGTAGCTATATGGAGATGCTAGAAACATCTAGAACATTTAGTTCTACTACTAGTTCATAAATGAACTAGATACTAGATACTAGAATCATCTAGCTATTACTAGGACTAAAATATTAACTAGATGTAGACTGTTCTAGATGTATGGGATGAGCTAAGGTTAGCTTAGCCTATAAATAGAACATGTAGGAGCACTTGTAAGCCAAGCTTGAAGACTAGTTCAATGTATACTTCAGCTATAATATAGTGAGCCTCAATTGCTTGCTGTTTGTGTGAGCTCCTGGGCCAACACGCTCAACCATGATATTAAGAAGCAGTAACAATAACAATTTGTGTATATGAAAGTGGGCTAGCTAGGGTGTAATTCTTGAAATGTGAATTTTAAGTGTCAAATTCTAAATTCTCATGTTTCATAATAACACGCACAGTGTTTTCGTAACATGGTTGGTTGTGGATGTGAGCCCGCTTGCTTGGTATGGCTTGCTGAACAGATTGGTTGACCGAAAGAGTGGAATTTATGTGCAAATTGAAATTGCGTAGTACGGGTCTTCCTATTCGCTTTACTATTGATCTGGTATGTGCATCATAGTTCTATAAAAGGTTGACTGCTTTCAACGTGAATAACCAAGAAAGGCATTGATCTGTTGTTGAAACTAAACAAGATAGCTTGAGGTGAGAATGTTGTACCTAAGACAGAGTAGATAGTGGAAAGTATATTACTTAAACACATTAAGAAATTAGTGCTTAGCTAGCTTTAGTGGAGACACTCAACTCAATATACTTCTTTTTTCATACTGAAATTTGGTTCATATGTGTGTGCATTGAATATTAGCCATTACCATTTCTTTTACAGGACAAAGACGTCTGGAATAAGAGGCAGCTTTATGGTGCTATTGCATTTGGCACGGGAGACCTTGCTAGGTCAGATCCGGACACTTATCCCAGTTGAGCACTTGCTTTGAGTTGTTATAGGTTTTACTTGTTGCTGGATTCTTGGTCAGTCGTCATTTCTGTTTGGGTTGTTCGGATTTTCAAAGATTGAAAAAAATATCAGCAGACACATCACCAGGCTCAGCTTTTTTGGGTTCACAACAGCACTAGGGCTGTACTCACTGTATCTCATGTCCTATGAACTTGTGTTGCCGCCTTGCATAGCTGCACCGCATAAGCAGCCTCTGGACAAGCGAACGAGTTTATTTATTGGGTTCTTAGGTTTTGCCGCGATTGTTCAAGGTTTCTCATGGGTCATGGTAAGTTTAACATTATATTCCTTTTCATTGTCCTTCTTAGCTTATTCTGAGTAAGTTTTTTTTCTTCCTTTTTCAACATAGGCGTTCAAGACTGGCAGCGATATGAACTAAGCTTGTATTCTCTCATAGCTTATTCTGAGCAAGTATTGTTCATTTTTCAACATAGGCATTCAAGACGGGCAGTGACATCAATTAAGCATGGATGTTTCTGAATCTTATTGAGTTGAGGATGCTTTTTTTCTTCCTTTGTCAATATTGCTCTTCAATATTAGATGTCATTGAACTGACAATATGATGTTTTGAATCTTAGTGAGGTGCTAATTTTTTTCCTTCCTTTGTCATACTGTCCAACTGGCAGCGGTCGAACTTATCATGGGATGTTTCTGAATCTGATGACATGGTAACATAGTTCCAATGTTAGATGCATATAGAATAACTTGATTAGAGCATTGTTTTTTGGACTTTTGTTATACATATAAGCTAGAATACATTTTTCAAAGCATCAATTGTATTCCATTGTTTTTGGGCATGATTTTTCTTTTTTCGTCCATGACAAAAAAAGAATCGTTCTTGTCGTTTTCAGGTTTTCTTGACCAACTATTCAATTTTACATGCAGCAACTTTTTTCACTTTGTGTTTGAGAGCGTAACAGCACCAAACTTGGCAATTCCGATGATTGCGGGAGTGTCGACCTATTTGATTTTTCTATATGAAAATTTATTGTTTTGCAATACTAGCTATAGCACGTATCAAATTTCATTTTGTGCAATATGAATAGTTGTTTGTAAAGTTGTTTTGTCAGTATGGCATGCATTCTGGCATTCTAGGTGATAAGAAACAATTCTCTTGTATGTCTTTGTTTCATTACTGCATCACTTGTATGGTAGAAAAGAGCAACAAGCATATCACTATTCCTCTGCACTGTTCAGACTCAAAAATGCCCCATTGATACGATGCAAGAGTTGAAATTATGCATAATTTCATATTACTCTCGCATAATTTCAGCCTTCCTGTTCAGTTGATAATCATTCATCAGATACTCCTAACCGTTAGTTTAAGTATTTAGCTAAACTCCACCACAATCATTTATGCTAGTTATAGTCTAGAAGTCTTAGGCTCAACTCTAAACATATCAATCCATATAAACTCATGGATGAAAACTATCCTACGTGATTTGTTATTGGAATTGTTACTTATAATGTTGATAAGCTGTCTTCAAACTCTATAAGGATAGGTTGACCTGAAGGTCATCTCTTTGAAGCACTTATTTGCTATTTGCTTAGCATCATGTCGACAGCATAAGAGAATTGACAAGAAGACAATATCAGTTACTCTATGTAGAACTTGAACAATGTTTATTGTCATGCAAATGCCACACTGCAATGTTTTGTGCATACAAGAGTTGATAGTTTTGGACATGTTGTATTAATGGGATTTTGTGCTCATGGATTTGGTGTGCTTAGGTGGATGTTATGTATAGTACCAGATGTCATGCTCATATCTGTAAGTTCTATGTAATTTTGACATAGAGATCTGAATTTTGAGGTCACATTATGTATAATTTCAAGGTAAATTTTCTCCCATACCATTATGAAAAGTTCACTTTGCCAAAATACCACTCGTCATGGCAATGACATGTGGAACCGGACCCCACATGTCATACACACATGAGTAGTATTTTCAGTTCACAAAGTAAAATTTTTCATAATGGTATGAGGGCAATTGTCTAATTTCAACTCTTACATACTAGCTGTAGTAGTGATTGCATCAAATTTCAGTTTGTGCAATATGACCAATTGATTGTGAGTTGTTTTTGTCAGTATGGCATGCATAGTTGCTTTCTCGCTGATAAGAAACAATTATCTTATATGGCTTTGTTTCATTGCTGCATCACTTGTATGGCAGAAAGGAGCAGCAAGCATATTAAAATCCCCTGTACCAATATTCGTATCCACCCTTACCTACATTCTTAGAGAACTCTACTGTTCCTAAGCACAGACACAGTACCTATTCCTATCCTTTGGATGCTGCCTCACCGCACTCGCATCATCCACACCGTCCATCTGCCCATGCCAGCACGTCCCTCCGCCTTCCCCTCAGCGTACCAGCCATAGCCCGTCATCTCCCCCCACGATTCCCCACTCCCGACATCTCCTCGCTTCGCCAAGTCCGCCCTCGCCGCTGCCAGCACCGACAACCCTCGTTGTAAGACCTAGGACTCATAGGGTTAGTTTTGGCATTTGAGGACACTCAATTGTCAACCTATCTAAGGCCCTGTTTGTTTCAGCTTCTAGCCAGCTTTTAGACTCAGAAGCTAGAAGCTCAAACAAACAGCCAGTTTTTGGAACCCCTTCAAAGAAGCGAAAAGCCATCAAAAGCCCAATTTATACTGTAATATGAGCTTTTTCGCTTTTTGTGGCTTTTGGCTTCTTTGAAGTGGGTTCCAAAGCTGGCTGTTTGTTTGAGCTTCTGGCTTCTGAGGCTAAAAGCTGGCTAGAAGCTCAAACAAACAGGTTTCACGGTGGGAGACAAAATTTCGCAAGGTTGTGAGGAGGCAGCAAGAAAAAACGTATTTCTCAAGAAAAATACTCGAGAAGACAGAGTCTTTGCCGGAGCATGAAACAGAGGAAGGCGCAACTCAGAGCGAACATTTTTAGGGATTGAACTTACGGAGCTGCGCGATGTTCCACAAGCTTCTGAGCTCTTCCCCTTCTTGTGTAGCTAGCATGTAGGCGTCGTCTCTTTTAGAGGAGACGACCACGTATGGCCCTTCCCAGCGCGGCGATAACTTGTTAAGACCTGCCAGGTTCTGTACCCTGTGCAGGACGAGGTCGCCAACTTGGAAATGCCTTGTCTTTTCCGAGCGCTGGAGGTTCCGGCGTAATGCGTGCTAGTACTTGTCTGACTGCAGGGTGGACCGCATACGTCGCTCCTCGAGTAGGTCCAAGTCAAGATTGCGGGCTTCCACCCCTTGGCCTGTTACTGCTTGCTACTTGCGTCCCCCGCTGAGGACCACTTCCGACGGAAAGACAGCTTCAACACCTAAGACCAGCCTAAATGGCGTCCCTCCGGTTGCTCGTCTTGAGGTGGTGCGCACTCCCCATAAGACGGAGGGGAGTTCCTCCACCAAGCACGGCCTGCCCGGTGAGCAGCGTCGTAGACATGCTTCTTGATCCCTTGGATAATTTGCCCGTTGGCTCCCTCAACCGTGCCGTTGCTTTGCGGGTGTGCGACAGAGGCCAGAGCGATCTTTGTTCCAATGTCTTCGCAGTACTCTTGGAACGGTTCACTAGTGAACTACGTCCCATTGTCTGCGATCAGTTTGGCAGGGACACCAAACCTGGTCACGATGTTGCTGCGGAAAAACCTCACAGCGGCCCGAGCAGTGATGGTGGACACCGGCTCGGCCTCAATCCACTTGGTGAATGTGTCAATCGCAACGAGTAGAAACTGACATCCGCGCGATCCAGTTGGGAGCTTGCCAACGATGTCCATTCCCCAAGTGGCAAACGGCCAAGAGATAGGGATGGTCTGAAGTGGGTACGCGGGTTGATGGATTTGACGACCATGGTACTGGCACGCATGGCATCGCATCACAATCTCCCGCGCATCATTCAGAGCCATGGGCCAATAGAAGCCCATCCTGAAGGCTTTGCCGACGAGGATTCGATAGGAGGCGTGGTGACCGCACTCCCTCTCGTGTAGCTCTCTTAGCAGGAATTTCCCTTCCTCAAGGGAGACGCACCTGGAAAGGACTCCGAGGGCGCCTCTACAGTACATGGTATTGCCGAGCAGTCTGTACAGCGGGGCTCTCCTGATAAGCCGGGATTTCTCGGCTTCCTCCTTGGGGAGCTGCCCAGTCACAAGGAATCGGATTAGCGGCCCGCGCTATCCTTCGTCCTGCTCGAGGAGGGAGACGTTGTCGTTTGTCTCTTCAGCCTCCTGTTCGGGTGGTATTGAGGGCTTGTCCTGGTGCTGTAGAAGCATGCCAGCTAGGACTGGCTCAAGCGATGACCCGAGCTTGGTGAGCTGGTCGACCAAAGTGTTTTCTCTCCTGGGCACGTACAGGATTTCAAAGTTTTGGAATCGCTTTTCAAGCTTCCTCACTTCTTCTAGGTACCGCGCCATCAAGGGATCGGAGCACTGGAACTCCTTGTTGACTTGGTTGACAACCAGGAGGGAATCTCCCTTCACGGTCAGCCGTTGGATGCCGAGCGAAACAGCTGCTCGTAAACCAGCCAAGAGCGCTTCATACTCGGCGGCATTGTTCGAAGCGCTGAACATTAGCCTAACTACACATTGGAGGTTGGAGCTTTTCTCCTGACGGGGGGCACAGGACATAGCTAGCCCCCGAGAGCACGAAAGATCGTGAGCCGTCAAAATTTAGCGTCCAATGTGGTGGTGGTGGTTCTTCAGGCCTTGGCTGCTAGGGCTCTTCAGGATTCGTCCATTCGGCGGTGAAGTCAGCCAAAGCTTGAGATTTGATCGCCGTTCGGGCGACAAACTCAATCTCGTACCCGGCAAACTCCATGGCCCATTTGGATATTCGACTCATTGCGTTTGGGTTCCTGAGGATCGCCCTTAGAGGCTGGTCGGTCGGGACCGTGACCTTGTGCGCCATGAAGTAATGTCGCAGCTTTTTGGAAGCCATGAGCAAGGCATAGAGGAGCTTTTGGGTTTGAGGGTAATGCTCCTTCGGCCCATGAAGCACCTCGCTCACAAAATAGACTGGCCGCTGCACGCCGTCCTGCTCAACGACCAGGACGGCGCTCACCGAGAAGGGTGCAGCGGCCAGGTATAGGAGCAAAGGTTCTGCCTGCTTGGGGAACTAGGATCGGGGTTCGTGAGGTACCTTTTGAGGTCCTGGAGCGCTCGCTCCGCTTCCTCCGTCCAAGTGAATCCCGTGTGTTGGCGAAGCGCCTTGAAGAAAGGTAGACCCTTCTCTCCCATCTTGGAGATGAAACGGCTGAGTGCCACCATCCTTAACGCTAATGATTGTACCCCCTTTAAGTTGGGGGGGGAGGGGCGCAACCTTTCGATCGCTTCAATCTTGGCAGGGTTGGGCCCAATGCCGTGGGCGCCAACAGTACACCCGAGCAGCACCCCGGAGCGGACCCCGAAGGAGCACTTCTCGGGATTGAGCTTTATCTGATTTTTCCAGAGGTTTTCAAACGTCTCCTTCAGATCGTCTAAGTGCGTGTCCTCTTGTTTACTTTTGACGACAATGTCGTCAACGTAAACTTCGAGGTTCCTCCCGATCTGGTCGGGGAAAGAAGACTGCATTAGCCGTTGATACCTGGCTCTTGCGTTTTTTAGACGGAAGGCCATGGTCGTGTAACAGAACGTTCCGAACGGCGTAATGAACGATGTTCGTTCCTCATCTTCCCAAGCAAGGCGGATTTGGTTATAGCCTGAGTAGGCATCCAAGAAACTCATGAGTTGAGCCTCTGCAGTTGCGTCGACCAGCTGGTCGATTTGGGGGAGAGGGAAGTTGTCCTTAGGGCAGTCTTTGTTAAGGCTTGTGTAGTCGATAGACATACACCATTTGCCACCTTTCTTCTGGACGATAACAGGGTTTGCCAACCAATCGGAGTGGTGGATCTCCCGAATGAAACCTGCGGCGAGCAGCTTTGTGACTTGCTCGCGCATGATATCGATTTCCACTGTGGGAACGACCGGACGGGCTGCCTCATAGGCCTCTTATCGGGCTGAATTGCTAGCCGATGCTCAATAACCTCCCTAGGCACGCCGGGCATATCAGACGGTTCCCACGCAAAGACGTCTGTATTTTCCCAGAGGAAAGTTACAAGCGCGAGTTCCTATTTCGGATCTAGGCAAGTGCCTATGATAATCAATTTGGAAGGCTCGCCTTCGTACAGCACCACCTGCTTGGTAGGCTCTTGGGGCTACACGGTAGTCTTGCGGTGCTTGGCCGGGGGTGTCTGGTCGGCACCATGCTCCGGAAGTTGGCTGACCCTGGCCAGCGCCAGCTCGTCACAGTCCAGCGCGGCCTTCTGGCTCCCGCGGACAGTGATGACGTCGCCTGGCCCCGGCATCTTCAAGCAATGGTAGGCGTGATGCGTCGCCGCCGAGAACTTGGCCAGCGACGGCCTACCAAGGATGGCGTTGTACGCCATGTTAGTGTCGACCTTCCTCTTATTCTTGTGCTTGCGCCCGGATCTATGATCAGAGGAGGAGGCCGGGCTTGGGGAGCGGGCACCGTGGCCCTTGTGCCGCAGCTCCTCATCCGCTCGGACGTAGCCCTCCATGCGTCCGATGAGCTCCTGGGCATTCCAGCCCTGGTTGAGCTCGAGGTCTTGGATGAAACGGGGGTTGGTTACCCGTCGGCGAACGCATCGACAATCGCCTCGTCCGAAATGTCCGGGATGGTGTTCCGAATGTTGAGGAACCCGCGGCAATATTCTCGCAGGGTCTCGTTCTTGAGATCGCGAGGGCGGCCCGGAAGCGCACAGCTTCCCTTGAAGCTGGCAGTGAGTGCGGCGTATAGGTCCGACCAGCTGTGGATCGAACCCGCCCTCTGGTTGAACAACTAGGTTCGGGCCGGACCATCCAGTACCGTCGAGAGGTATCGAACCATGGTGTCTTCGTCTCCTCCGGCCGCAGAGATGGCCGTGTAGTAGACGCTGAGGAACTCATGGGGATTTTGCTTCCCGTTGAACCTCTCGACGGCCCTGGCTTGAAGCGCGGGGAAAGGGACCACTCCCCCGCGCACCGACGTGCGGACCGGGTAGTCGCAGCAGGCGACGCAAATAGCTGCCCCACCTTCTTGTTTGGGACACTCTGTCTGATGAGGATTGGGACTCTCTGTCCACATAGCACCGGGCCACGTGGCGTAGTCCACCACGTGGCAAGCAGTTCACAATTACGGCCCCTCCATGCCCATAATAGGCGCCCGCCCCCCCGGTCACCAGGAAAAATGGTATATAGCCATGTGGCGTGCAGCCCTTTCCTTCCCCTACCCCGAGCAGTAGCCTGCTCGGGAAAGGCCCCGGGTCGAGCCTGCACGTCCAAGCCCAGGCCCACGGGCATAGGAGACACTATTTAGGGAGCTCATTTCCCTTGACAGCTGGGCTCCATAGACACGTGGAAACACTTCCAGTTGACTAGGCTCCAGCTCAGCCAATGGAAGCCAGTCTGGTGGCAATGTGGCGGCCCAAGTTGAGCCCAAGACACCAGCGCGCCAGCCTGGTGGCAACATGGTAGCCCGAGCTGAGCCCAAGGCGCCAGCACGCCAGCCTGATGGCAACGTGGTGGACAGCTGAGCCCAAGGCGCCTGGAAGACAAGGCAAACAACCACCTCTTTATCCCCTCAAGGGCGCGTGTCAAGAAAAGAAGCCCCCTAGGCAGTGCCGACGAGCCTAGGGCAGAACGCCAATCAGGGGCACTGGGCCCCCGTGGCTCGGATGACCCGAGAGACCTCCTTTTTAACTCTTCGTGTAAACCTATAAAAGGCCTCGCGCGCTTCGCGTGCGGAAGGACCAGAACACAGGTCAAAAACACACACACACTTGGGCATTCCACGGTTGGTTCCCAGTCAGCAACACAGCCGCACTACACGAGTAGGGCTATTACCCTTGCCGGGGGCCTGAACCTGGGTAAGAACCCGCGTGTTTCCTCCATTTCGTTTCGACCGAGCGCCGCCTTTCTCTCTCGTTACCGGCGACCGACACCCCTCCGAGGGCACCACGTGCCGCCACGCCGTCTGGATCCTTGAAGCGCCAGCAGCCCAACTGCTAGAGCTTCTCCACCTCTCTCCCACAAATACCACTTGCCTGTCCGGTGCCTCGGGGGACCCCCGGTTTCTCCCAGGTGCCGACAGAGAGTGATAGCTGTCCGGGATATTTTGCTTTGGGTAGAAGTCACCGAAAGTGTCCGAATGAATCCGAAGCTACTTTTGACGTGTCTCAGGGGTTTCGTAGTCACCAAGCCCGAGTCCGAAAATATCCGGTGCGAAACTTCCTGCCCTTTCTGAGTCGATCCTATCCAAGCCCTGTACACGCCAAAATGTACCCACCAACTAAAGCCGAGCATCCGAGGCGAGAGAGAGAAGAGAGAAAATAGTCGATGCCCTGCTCAGTCGAAACAGGGCGACCAGACGCGTCCGCAGAGGCACCGGACGCGTTCGGAGGGGATAAGTCTAGAAAGGGTCGCATCTCGTGTCACTTGTACCTATATTTGTAGAGAACTTCTCTCTGTCTCGACACATAGGCACTCACTGTTCCTAACTACAGTACACTGCCATTAGCCATTTGATGCCCACGGTGACCCATCCAGGCAGCTCGTATGGGCGTCGATGCACCTCCCTCACCGACGCGCGTGCTAGCAAAAATGTCGTTTCCTACCAGCCACTTATCTGCACTGTTCGTTTCTTTTAGATACGTAATTCTTTTAATACTATATTAGGGAAGATGCATGCATAATACCACATTAGTAAACATGCATGTATATGAAACGACCTTCATTACAGATAAATTGAAAATAAATAGAGTTGTGCTGCAATGCTTTGCAAATCATAAATTTCTCTGTACTTTCAAGTTAAGAGCATATTCAGAATTGGTTGGTTGAATTGAGTTGAATGTTAAACTAAGAATCTACTCTCAAAGCAAGTCTGCTTTGTTTATGTTATTTTCATGAGATCCTCGAGACGGTTTTATGCATGGAAAAAATATACTAATAAATTTAAATTGGTTTCTATCTAAATAAGCTTAAGCCACTTTAAACTGGTTGTAAATATGCAAAAGGGAGCTTATATAGAGCGGACGTCTGTCCAAAAGGTGTGGAACGGATGAGCATGACACAAATTGTCACTACATGACACAAACTGGCACTACATGGTACAAGATGAAACTACATGACACAAGCTGGCACTACATGACACAAGCTAGCACTGCATGGCACAAGATGAAACTACATACATGGCACACGATCACACTAAATGACACAAACTAAAACTATCTGAAACAACTTGAATATCATATATATGAACCAACCCGAATTTCATATGAACCTAGCTGTTTTTTACCTGAACCAACATGAATTTTCTGTGAAACTATCTGAATTCATAGTACAAATTTTAAACGGAATTTCAAAAATGCATGACCTAATTTATTACGAAACCTTCAAAAATCCACTTTTCAAAATTCGGTTTAAAATAGTAAAAAACGAAAATTATAAGATTTGTTTGCGGTGTCATATCATGTAGAAGATTTAAATGGACAGTTCGGATCGCTTAGTTTTTGTAAACAAATGGCGAAGCACCAATGCATCATATTTTGTGAAGCACCATAGTCAAACTCTTATTACCATTTAAAGAATTGATTACATAAAAAGTTTCATTTAAAAATGTTTTATCTTTGTTAGAAAACAACCCGTGCATTTGCGCGGGGTTCTCATCTAGTATATCCAATTTCACTAAAAAATGTTTAGACTAAAAAATGCCCCGTCAGGTTAATAATACCCTAGCAACATCTCTAAACCATTTCAATGTTAACATATTGGGTGAGCCTACTTGTGGAGCTCTTTACATGCTTTGTTGTCAACTTGCCAATAAAAACCGATTTATTAACAACATCTACCACAACCTCTTTTCATTTCTGAAGTGCATGTTCAAAGTGGCTGAGCTGAATGAATAAGCTGGACTGAGCCGAAGCTATTGTGTGGGCTGGTTAGCTGAATGAATAAGCTGAAGCTAAAACGAATATGTCTGAAAATTCAATCAGCTTATGAGGGCCATTGTTATCAAAGTAAGGACTACGGGTGGCAAACTGGCAACCAGATCAGGTACCTCCGGTCCAACCGTTCTAGACCTAGACCCGAAATATGGACCCAAACCCATACCCAAAATAACTCTCAGGTAGAATCATCGACCCAGACCCACCGGGTACCCGGACCAGAACGGGTACCCATCGGGAAGCCTCCCAAAGGATTGAAGTTTATCCGGTGGCCACTGCCCACTGCCTCTCTCTATATAGGCGCTCAAAGGAGTCTCTCTGGCTAACACAAGCTGTAGATTTCTCGCTAGCTAGTATGGTCGTATACTCGTATGGCTGCTAGCCGCATGGGCCAGGGAGCTCTGACCAGGTGTTGCTGGGCATTGTGTGGTAGGCACATGTTGCCGCCATGGGCTGAAAAGGCCTTGTGCGTGTCATATCACTCACATGCTATGCATGGACCATGGACCCTATTCAGCTGCCTCAACACTGCATATGTGTGATTATATATGGCCATATGGGCTCATTCGTAGAATTTTTTACTGTACTAGCATTAATTTAAATCGAAATTAAAAAAATAATTGCTCGTTTAAAAAAATTTTAAAAATAACATCCTGGCGCCCACTGGACGGGCGACTTTAAAATAATTTAAAAAAATAGCCTCCCGGCGTCCGATGATCGGGCGTTAATTTTGAAACGCCGAACAGACGGGAGAGTAATTATAAAATGCTCGTGAATTGGGCGATATATAAATAATGCCCGTCCAGCGGGCGTTATTTAAATATCGCCTGTTCAGCGGGTGCTTAATATTGAGCGCCTGTCCATCGGGCGCTTTATAATTGGCGCCCATCCATCGGACGCTTTATATGTCAGTGGCCCCCATCCGCCACTACCACTCCCATCAATTTCTTGCCTTGGAAAAATTGGTCGATTAATATGAAGATTGGGAAAGTATGTCGCAATGCCTTGGTAATGCGCTGAAGCCGATGCGGAAGGGCCTGTCGCTCCTCGAGGGCAGTCGCCTCCAGCATCCGGCACACTGGGAGCAAACCGGCAAGGCGTAATCTGCATGTCAATAATAAATAAGATATCGTAATCTTTCATTAAGGAATATACAATTTTTTTGTCCTCACCTGTTAACCCAACGGGCGTCGATAGTCAGTAGCTCCTTCGGTACTCTATGACGAAAGGCCGGGAGCAGACGTCCCTCAACGGCACTCCTACGCGACCGATGCCTTAGGTCCACAGAGGGATCCAAAAGACGATCGGCCTGCTGTGCGCCATCCTCGTCCGCCATGCTAAAGCACCTGCATTACATAAAATTAACGGATTAATAAAATCTTTTGCAGGAACGTACAGATCAATGTAAAAAGAAATTACGAATTACCATACTTCAAAATGCAGATAACATAAATATTAATATAGCAAAGATTCATCATCGTATATAGTACATGTCTGCGACGGATATAGCATTATTACAATACATGGTACGAAGTACAAGTGAAATGTTATGTCGTTAGTACATGACATCCATGAATATAAATATGACATCCATGCCTACAGTTTGGCAAAGGCGGATCAATGAATGACCCGTACATACCGTACCCATATATCTCGGCATGCCAAGTTTGCAGTATAGCTTCCTTCCTGTAATACTGGAAAACATAATTGTAGGTTGACTGATTTGTCATCGATGCCGCTGCAAGTACATGAGAGCAAGGCTTATGTAACAGTTTCGGCTTACGACACAAGCACTTGCATTGCTCATCTGTAAGAATACACTCATGTCTGTTCTTCTTACGTTTGCGCCCAAGGCGAGCCCTATCCATGCAGTGAACTTCATACCTCAACTCGTCGGTACCCATTGCTTGAGGTGAGTGTAGCTGTGCCTTCTTAATTTTTTCAACAATGTACTTTGTGACAACCCCAGAATAAAACAACCGATTGTCAGACATGGCAATTGAGCCTGCTCGATACCGGTCCATGAAATACTTGCATGTTAGGTGCAGAATCCCCTCGACAATTGCTACGAGCGGCAGTGCCCTGGTACCTCTCATGACCCAGTTGTATATCTCCGCCAAGTTTGTCGTCATGATTCTGTATCTATAGCCTTCGGAATCATACAGTAATGCCCATTTCTCTTTCGGGCAGTCTTCAATCCATTCTGAAAAGTTTGTAATTCTTCTGTTCCTCACGTTCCCAGCCTCCCTGGTATGCTTCGTGGTCATCTCGTCCAACGTCTGCCACAGCCGATTGAACTTACGCTGCTGGTTCTGCTTACACAACCGCTTAAACAGAATCATTAAGTGCTTACTCGTCTGCCACAGCCGATTGAACTTACGCTGCTGGTTTTGCTTACACAACCGCTTAAACAGATTCATTAAGTGCTTACTCTTGAATTGGCTACATAAATTAGCACCCATGTGTCTTATGCACCACCTGGTATGAATGTCCGGCCATTGAGCAGCTCGATAGTCAGACCCAAACTTAATTTCTTCGATCGCCGCCAACAATCCAAGATGTCTGTCATGAATGATACAAATATCTGGTCTGCCAACAACAACCGCATGCTTCACCCTCTCTAAGAACCAGTACCAGCTCTCAGTATTCCCACCTTCCACAAAAACAAATGCAACCGGCAGAATCTGGTTGTTGCCGTCAACGGCAATTGCTGTCAGGATTTGCCCCTTATACTTGCCAGTTAGGAATGTTCCGTCAACACATAGAACTAGAGGACAATTTTGAAATCCCCTGATGCACTGCCCCAAAACAAAGAAAACCCGCTGCAGAATGAATTTGCCAATATCATTGCCCTCTGCCTCCACCTCTTTGTAATCATAATATGTACCCACATTCCTCCTAGCTATGGCCGTCAACAGGGATGACATATTCGCATAAGATGCTTCATATCTCTCAAACCTCATCTCTAATGACTTTTGCTTTGCCCTCCAAGCAGTTGCATACGGAATAGTGTACTGAAATTGTCTCCATGGCTCGAATGATAGATCGAGGCTCGTATTTCACGTTCTCTGCTATTTGATTTTGCATTATCTGTGCTACCATTGTCGATGTTAGATTTCTGTGCTTCTATCTTACCTCAGTCACCGTACAATTATGCTCCCTCACTATTGAACAAACCCAGTATTCCACCCACTTTCCTTTAAAGGCATGCACACGTCAAGGACAACCAGGGACAACACACATCACATCGTACACACTTCGGCTAGACTTCACAACCCTGAATTCTTTCATAAGTGATAATGCCCAAATCTTCACGGCTGTCAGCAATTCCTCCTTTGAGGGGTATGTCGCTACTTGTATCACCTCGTTCTGGTGGTATTCCCAGGCTGTTTGAGTGCCTTCTCGGATAGATAGCTCTGCAAAGTTCGATGAGTTCCACTCGACCGGCACGACATTTTGGAACCCACCGGGACTCTCATCGTCTGACACATCTTACTCAGGGACTTGCTCGTGCTCTGCATCCTCAGCCTCCATCTCCGCAACTATAGTTTTAATATGCTCCCCCTCATCTGCCGCACCTGTTGGTTTCTATGTTGTTTGTTGCTCACTTGATCCCTCCCCTGCCTCCTCCAGCTCCTCCACCTCTTCCTGCACCACATGCTCAGTGTCGTCACCATCTTCCTGCACCTCTTCCTACACTACTTATGCTCCTTCGACAGATTCATGCAACGCTTCTGCATTTTGTTCCCTGTATTTCGCCTGAACAAGAAGTGCTGGTGGCAGTCCTCGTTCAGTGGCGATCTCGACATAACGCCTCCATCCTCGGGTTGCCTTTATCGGTAGCAACTCTCAATAAGGTCTTTCCGTTGAACGGCTAGCAACAGCGCTGATATCCAGACCATATTCTTCGGGGTTAATTTTGAACGTCCTTAACAGCCAATTTTCAAGACTTGCTAACGTTCTCTCCGTGGGCCTAGATATCCCCAACATCACTGACTAGAACATAGATAAGTCTACCCCGTCTGGACCAAAATTGATATCCCCTTATCCGTAATGAACATTAAAATATTTTCTGTCAGCCATTCACCCTGTAAAAAAACGCAATGAACTACTAATAAATTTTTAATTATTTTCGTACCGACAAAAACATCTTAAACATTTATCGCTTTTAATCCTTTGTACTATGCATTAAACATACGTGCATTATGCTTCATATAAATCGAGCCTGCTACTACCCTAACGACAGACCTACACATGTTCTCTAAATTTATAAACCCTAATCGTAAACTGTACAAAAATAAATATACGCACTAAATCAACGTATTACCCTCCCTTACAACCCTAGTTATAACCCTAAATATAGTCTATAATATACCGTACATATTATAAAACATTAAATCCTAAAACTAATTTACATATGTCGTACAAAAACCATTTCGACATATTATCCTAATTTAAACATCTAAATCAAATGTACAGAAAAATTACATAAAATACACCAATTATTATCGAACCTAGTCGCCATATTTAGGCTTTAAACGAAACATTTAATTTATCATATGGCATATTGCTAACGTACCTTATTTTCAAATAATACAAAATAAAAATACGAAAGGGTTTAAAAATTACCTCTTTTTTTTCCTCTCCCCTCCTCTCCTCTTCTCCCTCTCTTCCTCCTCCTCCTCCTCCTCTCCTCTTCTCCCTCTCCTCTTCCTCCTCTTTTTCTCTGCCGCGGGGGCTAGCCAAATGGTCATTGTGCCAATGCAGCGCCGTGCGCGCGAGGGTAATGGGCGATCTAGCGCCTGTCCAACGGGCGATATATTCCCGCGCCGCATTAAACGCCCGATGAATGGGCGGTTTTTATGGAACATTGATAAAACGCCCGACGAACGGGCGATTATTAGTTCGAATATCCCCGGCCCGTTGCCGCTATTAGACGCCCGTTGATTCGGCGCTAAAAACTGTTCGCCCATAATAACGCCCGCCCAACGGGCGATTAATGTATGGCGCCTGATAGATCGGCGCCGGAGGGCAAATTTTTAAATTTTTTTAAACGGGAAATTATTTTTTAATTTCGAATTAAAATAAAGTTAGAACAGTATTTAATTCGAAAGGAATGATGTGTGTCGCTGCGGATGGAAAGTTATGGGCGGAGTGGAAATCCTTATAAACAAGGGCGCTATTTATATAGCAAGGCACGCTATGAAAATTTACGGCTTGAAACTGGCGGCCGAATTTGTTTGTTGGACGGTGGGTTAAAGATGGAAACTGATCGGCTAAAAAGTTGGAGTTCTGGTGTTGCACGGTTTGTGGAAAGGAAGCCGAGCTGGATGGAAATTTGTGATACGGTGGTGGGTGACAGCAAGAATGTGGTGATATGGTGGACGGTTAAATAGATGGTGGCAGCAAACACATGAAGAAAATAGTGGCGAAAACGTGACTCGAACTCAAAACTCTAAAGGACTAAACGCTAAGACCAGCAACAATACAACGACGAACGCAAATTCAACAAGAATTGAACTACTGCAGAAATAGTAAAGGCTAAACTGGGCTTGGAAAAATAGTAGATGAAAAACTTTTTTTGCTGTGGCAATTTTCTGGACTTTGGGTACAAAACCGATCTACTAAACAGAAAAACAAAAATTTTCTTACCAGACAACGGATGCTCTGATACCACTTGATGGGCGCGGACGCGGGTCCCGATCTTCTGGTGAGAGACAAAAAGGATAACTCGGTAGGTGTCACGGAGACCTAAACGATCCGGCTTCCAACCCCGCAAAGGAACTGGAAATTTCGGCCATCGCTAAACTACCACGACGATTGTTATCGACCGAACTAGAGCCACTATCGACCTGTTCACGAAGGACGATTCCTGCAGGCAACCGAAGAACGAGTAAGAACACAAGATAAGCAATCATATTTGCGAATATGGATTAAGTATAATGGGGTTCAGAAACTTGGTCCTGTTGGTCTAGCCGACACAAGAAGAACAAAGCGAAATCTCACACGACAATGACGAAATCAACTAAACAAAACCCAACTAAGACGAAGCACGGCGTGGGACTTATATAGGGCGGCGGCCAGAGGAGGGGCGCCTAAACAGGTGCCCACACGAGCGATCACACCGCTGTGAGCTGCCGAGATCCCATCAAGTGCCTCTTATGCCGCTGTTCAGGCCACATGGTCCGCACTTGCCGCTGGCGTGCTGCCCCACAGCCTGCCGCTCACCGCGATCCTCGCGGAGCCCACCACCCCCACCGTGCGCCTACCTAGCCCGTGCCGCCGCCAGCGCGCTGCATGGCCCCCGCTTGCCCTTCAACTCTCGTTGCGCTCAGGCCGCCTTCCATGCGCGTCACTGTCGAGGTCACCGACGAAATGCGCATGGATGTCAACAAGCTTCACCGCCATGCCGTCTTCGTCAACATCACCGGTGGTCCTCACCCCAACTCCAGCTTCGTCGCCTCCCAAATCAGTGCCTTCACCAACATACCTCTCAACGACACCATAGCCACCCACCTCTCTTCCCCCTCACCTATGTTCGATTCACTAGCTCTAGCATAATTTGTTGCGCTTCTATATAGCGCGTAGCGCTACTCTCCCCCGCGTTAGCCACGTCACCCAAAAAATTGAGCCGTCTGATGAGGACACGCCTAAGCTGCCCCAAATTATATGTCCCAATCTTTCACGGTACAATTGCAGCAAGCAAATAATAGACTAATCCAATCCAATCCCCACAATATATATGATTGAAAGATAGCAGATCAAAACAGAAAGACTGAATATGATTCTTTCACCAACCAGTAGCACAACAATCGATCCAATGGATAGATAAATTAGGGAATCAGTTTACAAGATGCAAACCAAACCCTAGATGAGTTCTTCCACCCGCAGCACCAAGATACCACGATCAGAAGAGGAGATCCCGAAGAGATCAAACCAGCACCCAGGAGAGATCCGGAACACGCAGTTCTTCACAAACCCAAGATGGATTCGGTAGGATAGATGAGAGGGAAACGCCCTCTTCCTGTTCTTGGGGGCTAAACCCTAAAGAAACATGCAAAAACTCCAACTCTCCATACAAGGCCGCCGGCCCTAGGCTATATGGCACGCAGGCCAGCCAAAACTCAACTCCGACTTGACCTAGACTCGAAACAGACTCATCATGCGTCATCCGGAGTCAAGGTGTCATCCTCCCAGTGGCACAGGCGTCTAGGTCATCCTACTTCCACCATCGCCAGATCTATCATAAAAACCAATAATTTAGATTATTCTTCGGAACAAGAGTCTTCAATTTGTGATGCATGTCAGCGTGCAAAGAGTCATCAACTTCCTTATAATAATTCTGTTCGTGTTACAACCTCCCCTCTTGAGCTTGTTCACTCCGATGTGTGGGGGCCTGCTCAAGCCTCTGTTGGAGGTTTCAAGTATTATGTAAGTTTCGTGGATGATTATAGTCGCTATACTTGGATTTATCTCATTAAGAATAAATCGGATGTTGAGCAAATCTTTTACACCTTTCAAAGTCATGTTGAGCGTCTTTTGAATTCCAAACTTTGCACTGTTCAGTCTGATTGGGGAGGAGAGTACCATCGTCTTCATAAGTATTTTCAGCGCTGTGGTATTTCTCATCGTGTCTCTTGTCCTCATACCTCACAGCAAAATGGTGTTGCAGAAAGAAAGCATAGACATATTGTTGAAACCGGGCTTGCTCTCTTGGCTCATTCCTCTCTTCCACTTCGGTTTTGGGATGAAGCCTTCTTCACAGCATGCTATTTGATTAACCGTATGCCGAGTCGTACCATTAATCATTCTACACCTATCACACGTCTTCTTAATGTTCAACCAGATTATTCTTTTCTTTGCATCTTTGGTTGTGCATGTTGGCCTAGTCTTCGGAAATATAATTCTCGCAAGTTGCAATTCCGTTCTAAAATGTGTGTTTTCTTGGGGTATAGTTCTATGCACAAGGGGTATAAGTGTCTTGACAAGAGCACTGGCCGGGTTTATATCTCTCGAGATGTTGTTTTTGATGAATCTTTTTTCCCTTTTTCCACTTCTTCCCGGTCCAGCACATCATTTTCTGACATTGGTCGCTTTCCTCAATCTGAGCCGGTAATTGTAAATGATCATATGCGAAATTATGACCTGTCACTTTTGTTGCCTAACACATCTGATGAAGCTGCAGCTACAACACATTCGGTTCCTCCTTTTGACGTTCAGGGCGTTTCCATGATTGATGTCAATACTGGGGCTGCCATTACACCGCATGTTTCAGGAACTTCTTCGTTCGCGCATCCGGTTGATATAGCACCACCCACACCTACATCTGCACAGCCTCCAGTCCAACTTCTTGAGTGTCCTGTGCAGAATGCTTATGAACCAAGACCAGCATCTCCCAGTACAAAAGACGCTGGAGTAGAACCTGCGCTTAATGCCCATTCGGTTGATGATGTACCTGTGCATCAAATGACTACTCGTCTTCGTGCCAACAAAGTTTTTCCCAAGAAATTTACAGATGGCACAGTTCGGTACAATCCGCATCGTCGTGCTTTCTTTGCTGAGCCCACATCTTATCGTCTTGCTCTCTTGGATCCGGCTTGGCACATAGCCATGAAGGATGAGTTTGCTGCTCTTCAGAAGAATTGCACCTGGACCCTTGTGCCGCATCCTTCTGGAGTTAATATAGTTGGAAGTAAATGGGTGTTCAAGCTTAAACAACGTTCGGATGGCTCTATTGATAAACACAAGGCACGTCTGGTTGCCCGGGGTTTTACACAACAATATGGAGTTGACTATCAGGATACGTTTAGTCCTGTTGTTAAGCCAGCCACTGTTCGGTTAATTCTTGCTTTGGCTGTTTCTCGTGGTGTTGGCCTAGTCTTCGGAAATATAATTCTCGCAAGTTGCAATTCCGTTCTAAAATGTGTGTTTTCTTGGGGTATAGTTCTATGCACAAGGGATATAAGTGTCTTGACAAGAGCATTGGCCGGGTTTATATCTCTCGAGATGTTGTTTTTGATGAATCTTTTTTTCCCTTTTTCCACTTCTTCCCGGTCCAGCACATCATCTTCTGACATTGGTCGTTTTCCTCAATCTGAGCCGGTAATTGTGAATGATCATATGCGAAATTATGACCTGTCTCTTTTGTTTCCTAACACATCTGATGAAGCTGCAGCTACAGCACACTCGGTTCCTTCTTTTGACGTTCAGGGCGTCTCCATGATTGATGTCAATACTGGGGCAGCCATTACACCGCTTGTTTCAGGAACTTCTTCGTTGGAGCAGCCCGTTGATATAGCACCACCCACACCTACATTTGCACAGGCTCCAGTCCAACCTCTTGAGTCCCCTGTGCAGAATGCTTATGAACCAGGACCAGCATCTCCCAGTACAGAAGACGCTGGAGTAGAACCTACGCTTAATGCTCATTCGGTTGATGATGTACCTCTGCATCAAATGACTACTCGTCTTCGTGCCAACAAAGTTTTTCCTAAGAAATTTACAGATGGCACCGTTCGGTACAATCCGCATCGTAGTGCTTTTTTTGCTGAGCCCACATCTTATCGTCTTGCTCTCTTGGATCCGGCTTGGCGCACAGCCATGAAGGATGAGTTCGCTGCTCTTCAGAAGAATTGCACCTAGACTCTTGTGCCGCGTCCTTCTGGAGTCAATATCGTTGGAAGTAAATGGGTGTTCAAGCTTAAACAACGTCCGGATGGCTCTATTGATAAACACAAGGCACATCTGGTTGCCCGGGGTTTTACACAACAATATGGAGTTGACTATCAGGATACATTTAGTCCTGTTGTTAAGCCAGCCACTGTTCGGTTAGTTCTTGCCTTGGCTGTTTCTCGTGGATGGCATCTTCGTCAAATTGATGTCAGTAATGCATTCCTTCATGGTTTTCTAAATGAGGATGTTTATATGCAACAACCCCCAGGTTTTGAAGACTCTCAGCATCCATCTTATGTGTGCAAACTCCAAAAGGCACTTTATGGTCTCAACAGTCGCCCCGTGTTTGGTTTTCGCGGCTTAGCGAACGACTGCATCAGCTTGGTTTTCGGTCCTCCAAGGCTGATACTTCTCTTTTTTTGTTTCATCATGGGGACATTACCATCTATATGCCTGTGTATGTGGACACTACAAGAATCGTCATGAATCTCGAGGGTCAAAAGAATTCTTGAGGGCGCCAACTAAGCCCTCTAGAAATTAAGAGCTTTCTCGAGGGCCAACTTAAAACACTCGAGAAATGTATCTATTCTTGAGGGCACATCACCTTGATGCAGCACAAGTATGCCTCCGATCTTCTTCACCGAGCTCACATGGAGAATTGTAAGAGCGTCTCAACCCCCATGTCAGTCACAGATAAGCTTGCGCGTGATTGTGGTACAGCCCTTTGTGATGCTGATGCTTTCAACTATAGAAGCATGGTAGAGGGGCTGCAATATCTCACGTTAACACGGCCGGACATTTCTTTTGCTGTGAATAAGGTTTGCCAATATCTTTCCAAACCTACTGATGTGCATTGGGAGACAGTCAAGCGTATCTTAAGATATATCAAGGGGACAGTTGCTACAGGGCTTCGTATTCAACGTTCCAACTCCACTCTATTGAGTGTCTTCACTGATGCAGATTGGGCAGGTTGCATGGATGATCAAGGAAAAATATAAGATTTGTTTGCGGTGTCATATCATGTAGAAGATTTAAATGGACAGTTCGGATCGCTTAGTTTTTGTAAACAAAACGCGAAGCACCAATGCATCATATTTCGTGAAGCACCATAGTCAAACTCTTATTACCATTTAAAGAATTGATTACATAAAATGTTTCATTTTAAAATAATTTATCTTTGTTAGAAAACAACCCGTGCATTTGCGCGGGGTTCTCATCTAGTATATCCAATTTCACTAAAAAATGTTTAGACTAAAAAATGCCCCGTCAGGTTAATAATACCCTAGCAACATCTCTAAACCATTTCAATGTTAACATATTGGGTGAGCCTACTTGTGGAGCTCTTTACATGCTTTGTTGTCTGTAAACATAGCAGTTAACGATCTGATTGGTATTCTCCATTATAGCCTTTCTATGCATACGTGATTAACATATTTAGACTTACCATGTATAGCTGATTACCATGTATCCTTGTATGTAATCTCTATATAAAGCAATGAAAGTCTTGTGCCCTGTTTGCGGCAAATCTTTTGTTTTTCTCTTGGTATCAGAGCCTTGATCCCATCTCCTACGCCATGGCTTCCTCTGAAATCGTCTCACACACAGCAGGGGCTTTGAGCAATTCATCCTCATCTACAGCAATCATCCCTTCTTCCTCCTTTGCCAACACCATCACCTCCATGTGGTTCCATCGAAGCGCTATGCCTGGATGCTGTTAGCTGGTGATCAGGTATGTGACGTCAGTTCTTGGTTATTTTGATCTGATTTTGCTACGTCAAACAATTACGTAGGGTATTTCTTGCTTAGAATGCACAATGTGTTGCTTTACACATGTATTGTCTTGTCTGTGGTGGTTGCATCAGTGTATTACCACGGGAAAACTTTGTTTTATGGAATGATCGGTAGCCAATACTAGGGGTAGATTCGAACCGATCTTGAGCGAGCTGAGCATACCCAAGCTCGAGCTCGGTTTGGCTCGAGCTCAGCTCGAATGTATATTGAGCTCGGTGTGAGGCTCAAACTCGAGATCGGTTTGGCTCGGTTAACCTCAAGCTCGGCTTGATTTGGCTCAAAAATCATTAATATTTTTTTTATGATTTACATTGACAATGCAACTATCTGAAAGATAAGTACTAAGCCAATAACATAATACGGTTAACATCGAATAATGTTCCTTAATTATAGTTATAAATGCATAAAAGTATAGTGCTAAACAATGACCAGTGAACCCACAGTACTATCAACTAGGCCATTTAAAGGTTGGAATTGTCACGTGAATAGCTATTCGAGCTAAAACCGAACAGCTGGAGCTCGGCTAGAGATATAATCGAGCTCGATACCTGGCTCGAGATCGGCTCAAATAAAGCTCGATCACGATCCAAGCTCGATCCGATTTCGAGTGGCTCGTCGAGTTCGAGCTTTTTGTCCAGCCCTAGCCAGCACACCAGTATGGGTGATATTGGCTGGGTTATTTCTAAATTTAGGATTAGAGCGAGATATTGCTGGCAAGTGGCATGTTGCAGCATTTTATTCTCAGTTAATAACTCAATATCAAGTTGCCATGTTTGTATGTTCGCTACATAAAAATATTCAGTCCACTTGATTTACATGTACTATCACAGTATCACTGCTAGGATAGAGACCATTTGAAATGATTTCTTTTTTTTTGGCGACGACCGGCGAACGGGCGTCGGGCGGGAGGCGGCGCCGGCGGGGTGAGGTGAGGCCATGAGCGTGAGGGAGAGCTAGGGTTGGGAAATGGAGAATTTGGGGGATTTTCCCCCAAATTTGGCTGTGATGTGCCGAATAAGCCAGGGGGTGGGCAGGTGGCTAGTTGAAAATGCTATTGGGTCATTTTAGTAGGCTGCTCAAGGTGAAATGGTCAGAATATCTTATGAAATAGCCGTTTTCTTTTAATATAAGATCTAATAGGCATATATAGGGTTAAAATTTTCTAAAAAATTGAGGGGGTGTCCGTGCATACCGGGCACCCCCCTAAATCCGCCTCTGAATTTGTATCCCATGTAACTAACCGGCTAACCGCATATCACTGCAATTTTCAGTCTTGCCGTCTCTTGTCATCCCCCCTCTCAGTTCCGTACTGCATTTGTAGGATACAAACAAGTAGCTAATAACAAGATTCTTATGTGTTTCGTTTGCTTCTTAACTGTAACTGTAGTTAGCAGGAGTCTCCTGAATGCACAGATTACACATTCTCGTGACACTTGGCAATTACTGCAGTTGTCAGCTAATATCTTTTTCCTATTAGTAAACAACTTACAGGTCTTGGTGTAACTCGAAATCCGTGCCTCTTTTGTCAAAACGTGGTCCTGTCTTTTACTGCTGTCAAAACAGCAAGTATAGAAAGCACTCACGGGTGCATCATAGATGCATATAACATGGTCCTCACTCCTCAAACAGACACTTTTAACTTCACTAGAATCCTCCATCTTCCCATCAGCTGCAGAACCACGCTAAAAGGAAAAACCTGCATAGCCAAAAGACCCAAAACCCTCCCCTAGACTACTGGGAAAACAAAACCACGGCCAGGAGCGACACTGATGGGTTCCATTGGTAATCGCCGGAATGGCTCGGAGGTTGGTATCCAGATGCCAGAGATGGGGGCAAGGCAATGGTGGAGGCAGCCACAACTGCTGAAGCAAGATGGCCACGGCTTGGCACGGCCATGGTAGCAACCAGAGCTGCAGCCTTGGTGATGGCACTGCTCTCGATGTCGCTAATGATCTCCGGCAAGCAGAGGGGTAGTCTCATCATCTTTGGCATTGAGATCCCACTCTATGCAAATTGGTCTTTCTCTGATTCCCTAGAGTAAGTGATTGAATTGTTTTTCCCCCAGTTTTGAAAGAATGAACTATTGTTTTTGAAATCCGTAGGTAAGCTCGTAGAGAATATTGATTCAGATTTGTTCTGATGGCGTTGTTCGTGACCTCAGATTCTTGGTTGGGATGTCTGCAGCGGCAGCTGCCTACTCTCTGTCACAACTTGTCTTGATTGCACGAAAGGCGTTGAAGAATGTCCATGTGGTTCCATCGAAGCGCTATGCCTGGATGCTGTTAGCTGGTGATCAGGTATGTGACGTCAGTTCTTGGTTATTTTGATCTGATTTTGCTACGTCAAACAATTACGTAGGGTATTTCTTGCTTAGAATACACATTGTGTTGCTTTTTACGCATGTATTGCCTTGTCTGTGGTGGTTGCATCAGTGTATTACCACGGGAGTCCTTTGTTTTATGGAATGATCGGTAGCCAGTACCAGAGGTAGATTCGAACCGATCTTGAGCGAGCTGAGCATGAGCTCGAGCTCAATTCGAATGTATATCGAGCTCGGTGTAAGGCTCAAACTCGAGATCGGTTTGGCTCGGTTAACCTCGAGATCGGCTCGGTTTGGCTCAAAAATCATTAAATATTTTTTTATGATTTTAAATTGGCAATGCAACTATCTGAAAGATAAATACTAAGTCAGTAACATGATACGGTTAACATCGAATAATGTTCCTTAATTATAGTTGTAAACGCATAAAAGTATAGTGCTAAACAATGACCAGTGAACCCATACTACTATCAATTAGGCCATTTAAAGGTTGGAATTGTCACTTAGTGAATAGGTATTCGAGCATTCGAGCTAAAACCGAACAGCTCGAGCTTGGCTTGAGATTGGCTCGATATCCGGCTCAAGATCGGCTTGAATAAAGCTCGAGCTCAATCCGATTTCAAGTGGTTCATCGAGACCAAGCTTGATTTAGATGTACTATCACAGTATCACTGCTAGGATAGAGACCATTTGAAATGATTTCTTTTTTTTAGGTTAATTTCGGAAATTATACTGTCTTTTTTTTTTCCATTCGTGTGTTTGTGATTGTAGATTGATGTAGGGTACTCCCATTCTTCCTTGCATAACTAAACTTATATTCTTATGTTTGGAATAATGTATAGCTTGTAATCTTTTTATAGTTTGGGAGTGATTAATGCACATCCATCACAGAGGTAGATAATACCATTCCCGTTCCACTGAGTTGTTAGTGTAGCTGTACAAAAAATTGTATATTAGTTATATATGGTTGCCATTTACTGTCTTACTACAATGCTGTGCAATTTCAGGTCAGTGGTGATAAGAAAAAGATTACTGTGAATTAGCAAAACTATTAGTATCGTTATTTTAATGGAAGTAATAATTCGTTGGAATATTTCAACCCATGACACTCGATTCTCTTCGACAGTGGGTGAGGGTGGCATAGGCTGAATTGCGAATTTTAAAGATTTTCGCTAGTTTAAATCGGTTCGCTAGTGCGTTTGCTAGAAATATAATAAGCAAACTTGAAGATCAGTTATACTTTTATCTGCCAAAAAAGTATAGGGATTTTGATGTGTCAAATTTACAACTGAAAATTCTGCAAACACTAAAAGAGCGGGGTTTTACAGTGACATATCATAACCAGCAGGTAACTAAACGAAAGAAAGTTAAACCATATGCCTACATATATTTCTGAATGGCCAGATAATTGCTTGTCATGGCAGGCCTCCACTAGAAGCACCGTGGCCGGGCCAATGCGGATCAGGCCCTGGCTGTGACCAGCACGGCACAGCCGTGATGCGCTACAAAATCAGGCCAGATCCTTAAATTATAGGAGTACTATGATAATTTCCTGTGCCATGGGCCTTACGTCGTGCCATGGTGGTACTGGGCTGTTGTTGGGCCGACACAGTGGTGGGTTTAGTCCTCTGGCGACACTCAAACACAACTCCAAACCTGCCATGTGTGACATTTATAAAATTCATGAGCTGAAGCTAAGCACCCAAAATTATTAAAGTACTTTATTTCATAATCCTTAGTAGCGCCTTTCATTGCTGTGCTGCGCCTGCGTGCCCTGTCCCATTCGAAGACAATGCTTGCTGGAAAAACTGATAGATCTTCCCTTTCGAACATATATTGATACAATCCAGATTTTCCATGGTGCATGCAGCTCCATATGTGTCCCCGACACCGGATGTGCTCCAAAGATTTATACTCAGCCACGTTCACCCTTCGCATGGTTTTTTTAAAAAAAAACCTTTGAATTTTTTTAGAAAGAATAACCAGATCCAGGTCTTTCCTCCCTCCTTACTCTCTTTCTCTCTCTCCTCCATCCTCATAGTCAATAGAGTCGTAACCCCTCGACACCACCACTAGTAACACTGCCTTGGTCGCGCAAGACCACGTCAACGCAGGCTTGACAAGAGCGTGGTGCACCGATCAACTTGGTTTGTTGCATCTTGCCATGGGCATGGCGGTTCGAGCGTGCACTACGTGGTCGTTGGCGAGGCTCGGCTACGATGGAGAGAGAGGAGAGGAAGGACATATTGCTTGTAAATTAAAATATGAGTGAAGGGATCGCAAAAGGAGCATGTGAGAGGTGGTGAGTCGGAGCATAATCTTAGATAGAGCGCATTCGATGGTTGCGCATGAGCTTGTACCCACATGTACATAAGAGAATGGATACCACATATTGGCTGTGTTTCTTTCCGTGTCTCACCGCGTTTAGCGTTCGCGCGCGATCTAGCTGCTGGGCGCAGAAAGAGCTGCTGGGTTTGAAATTTGAACGGCTAATAAGCAGTAGACGCACGGGAACGCGCGGGAAGATGGATCGTTGAACGCTGCTCGCCGGCGCAAAGAAACACAGCCATTGTCGTGCCATTTGACATATACTCCCACTATTTTTTTGTAAGGCGTATTTTGTTTCATTAGGACAAGGCTTTGATCAACAATTACTTCATTAATATGTTATTTATGTGAAACAAAATCATACTCATATGTAAGTACTTTTGAATACAAATCTACCAACATTAATCTTATGTCATAAAAGTTATGTATTAATAAAATAATTATTAACCAAATCTTTATCCTAACGAAACAAAATACGCCTTGTAAAAAAAACGGAGAGAATAACATTGAAGAAGTGGCTGTGATTTGTGGGGTTCCGAAAGCACCCCACTTAACTATCAAGGAATCATGTAACCAACTAATCAAGTATCCACATCAGCGGATCAGTGGATAATCTAGGAGATTAGGACTTGGATTTGTGCTTTTTATATGATCTCTGTCCCTAACTCTCTAAGCATTTGTTTGCTCCCATAACTTTCTTCGGTCGTCCAGGCCACCTCAGACTCCACACCTTTTCCAACCTTAATCTAATCTCGGTTGGTGCACTTGTAGAAGATGATAACCTTCTTTACCTCGGCAAATAGCATCTGGACATTTGGACCTCTCTAATATGAATAGCTGGCATTTACCTGGGACTTGAAGACTAACACCTGGAGCATTCTACCGACGTGACAGGTGCTTGCGCACGCGATGATGAGCGCTGGGTCGGCGGCGGCCGCCGTCGCGAACCTGAACCGCACCGGCATCCGGCACGCGGCGCTTCCAAACTTGTGCCGGCCTTTGCCACGTTTCTGCGACCTCTCGGCGGTGTCCATCGCGTGCGCCTTTCTCGGCTGCATCTTCCTCGCGGTATCCGCCGCAATCGACGTTATATGGCTGTCAAATCTGTGAAAATGGTGGGGGAACCATGTTGTAATTCCCCCAGGTAAACTGAACCACGAGTGCTTTACACCTTGTGGTACTGTGGTTGATGTTCACTGCCTGTGCAAATCGATCACATTACCTGGATGGATGCTGATATGTGCTTCAGGGCTTGCGTAGACAGTAGTGTTGCAAAGCCCTGGGTTTTTTAAGATAAAGCTCTTGTTTCTTTCTTCAGAATGCTCCGTGCCTTTCCTCAAAATGGAAAAAAAATGCTCTGCCTTTTGTGTAGTTTTGGAATTGATTGTCTCGCCTGCATTAAGCGTGTCCGGTTTGATGTCCAACAATGCTATTCGAAATGTTAGTCAAATTACAGGTTCTTGGCCATGCGTTTGGTTCAACATTATTGTGATCCGCCATCATTTTTTAAATTTGTAGCCTACATGTCACATGTCCTTATTTTTATATTTGCCCAACTCGTGGCCATGGCATTGCTATCTACTCCCTCCGTTCCAAATTGTAGTTCACTGTTGATTTTTAGACACGACTTTTGGCCATTCTTCTTATTCAAAAAAATTAGTGCAAACATGCAAAAATATATGTTATGATTAAAGTATGTTTAATGATAAAACAAATCACAACAAAATAAACAATATTTACATATATTTTTTGAATAAGACGAAGGGTCCAAAGAAATATTCAAAAGTCAACAGCGAACTACAATTGGAACGGAGGGAGTACAAATTTCTATGGAAGTCATGATTAAAGTATGTTTAATGATAAAACAAATCACAACAAAATAAACAATATTTACATATATTTTTTGAATAAGACAAAGGGTCAAAAGGCATATTCAAAAGTCAACAGCGAAATACAATTTCGAACGGAGGGAGCACATATTTTTATGGCACAACATAATTCACCTAAATTTAGTTATCATAAACCTGATAACTATGAGTTAAGCTACAATGGGTGGGTGTTCTCCTACACTAAAATTATTTACTGAAAATAAACTTTGCGAGCTTTGTAAAATGGTTTCGAGGGACCACACCTAGTAACAAAGCCAGATTTGAGTGCTTTTATCTCGTAGCTTTGAGTATTATCCTGTGTTTTTGAGGTTTTTGCGAAACAATTTGAAGAACAAAATCGTTTAAAAAGGTAATCAAATCGACTTTGGGGCACTGCTCTCAATAAGAGCAGTAGCACCGCTGCTCTTCCAACAGCTCATCAGTGCATGATCATCAGCATGTAATCTCCAGCCACGTACTCAGGCACTCCGCCGCACAGGGGGTGACTTGCCGTGCTGTTCATTGACTCATTGACTTACTCGAGTCCTTATCGCCTTCGCGGCTTCGCTTCTATGGCTCGGCTACTACTTTTATCGGCTCGCCGCCGCCGCCGCCGCCGCCTATAAACTCCACCTCCCTCTCGCGGTAATGCCTCCACTTGCCATGCCTTTGCCTTCCTCCTTGTGCTGTTGCTCCTCCTCCTTGTCCTCTTCACCTGCTGTCTCCTCCGCTCCGCTGCCTCCCCCGGCAGATGCCGCCCAAGGTGGTCGCTGTCGCCGCCGGCGAGGCGCACACGCTCGCCCTCACCGGTAACCACGCACGCCTGGTCACCTGGTCGCGCGAATTCTCGACCGGCCTCGCTGGAATTGGGGATCTGAGAGGTGGCTTTGTTGGATCGATGGGGTTGCAGGTGACGGGGAGGTGTACTCGTGGGGAAGGGGCACGTTCGGCCGCCTCGGGACCGGCCGCGAGGCCGACGAGCACGTGCCCACCGCTGTCGCGCCCGCGGTCGCCGCCGGAGGGAGGCCGCGGCCCAAGTTCGTTGCCGTCGCCGCCGGCGCCTACCACAGCCTCGCGCTGGACGGTTCGTGCATGCAAATTTGCTGTCCTTCCTTTCCCGTTGGACTAACTTCTCTTCGCGATGAATGAAAGCTAGGCAGTGACTGTTAGAAGTACTGGATTAGTTGGGGACCTACAGCATTATGATGCCTGTGAGAGTGTGAGGGCAGTGGAGAGTGATCAAAGCGACTAGCAATTGATAATTGAGATTCGTCTTAGAGTAGCCCGAAGAGTGACCGCGTGAGATAGCGCTGGACGATCTGAGTCCAGTAAGGTTGGGAACTGATTAACCTGTCAGTTTTTTTTAAAAAAATTCTGGTTCTGTAGCTTGCAGTTTACTAGTTTTTAAGGCCAACATTCGGTGGCCGTATGCATCCCACAGGGTGCAGAGGCTGGATTTTTATTCCACTATCTATAATAACTTGTTTGTTTGCCAGATTTCACAAGCATGTGGTATGTGGCTGTGTTCCCACACAGTGTGTACAGTACAGGCGAGCTGTGGCTAATTTGTGCAATTGCTCATATGCTCTGACCCTGATTGAGTTGGTACTGTGGGAATGTTCAGTAATCAGCACACAGAACATCCATAGTTTTGTCTAGATTTTTGGGTCATGTAATGTAAATTATGTGTTGCATTTGTTGTGCCTATTTACAGGTTACTAGTCTTAATTGTAAATCTTTTCCTAGCCAAAGTACTAGCCAAAAGTAGTTAAATCAAATGACATCGGTACTGAACAATACCCAAAATTGCAGATGAAGGTTCTCTCTGGTCATGGGGCTACAATATCTGTATCCTTTTATTCTGCTTATGTGATCCTGTGCTTTGTCAACTTGAAAACACTGTGCTAATATCCTAGGGATTGTTGAGTATGCTGCTTTCTTGACTATATAACGGATGGTCAGCTTGGCTATGGGGAAGAGAATTCCCTTTTTCCATGTTTGGTTGAGCGTTTTCAAGATTTGGGTTCTCCTGAGATGCTGCAGGGTGAAACACAGAACACACGTGCACAGGCTCCGTTAAAGGTATGAACAAATCACCCTTTTTCAGCAATTCTCAAAATTGTAAGCTCAAGAAAGTTCATCTTTGTATTTAACTAATCCTGATGTACGGTTGTTATAGTTGTCTTCTGTTAAAGCTGGGGGAATGATGTCATTTGCCATTGACAGTCTAGGGGCCTTGTGGATGTGGGGAAATTGCCCGCAACAGGCTGATGCTGGAGAGTTTTGTATGGCAGCTAGCTCTGTCCCAATACCTCTGTGGGATTTCCATGGTCACACTGTAGTTAAGGTTGCTTGTGGTAATGAGCATGTGGTAGCTGCAGTTAGTGCTGGAGAGACCTATACAGGAGGTGACCTTGTTTGCTATTCCTGGGGAAATAACAACCATGGACAATTGGGTTTAGGTGACAAGGAAAGTAGATCCCGGCCTGTGCTTATATCTGCATTTAGCGAAGGCTCTTCTTGGGAGGTCTATGACATTGCATGCGGAGCTTGGCACACTGCTGTGCTAACCAACAAGAAGTCTTTTGACCAGGATCTGGAATCTCGGTGCTGGACGTTTGGCATCGGTGATAATGGGCAGCTTGGCCATGGAACCACCTCCACCATCTGCTCACCACAACCTGTTGATGGCTTACCAACTGGTTCCTTCCTTATCTCTCTTGATTGTGGATTGTTCCACACGACTGTAGTCTCATCTGATGGAGAGGTATGGTGCTGGGGAATGGAGAGAGGTCTCGGATTGTGCCCAGATGCTAGCTTTTCTGGAGTTGATGCAGGGGATGCTCTATATCCCATAAGAGTTCAGTCTCCTGAGACAAATGGTTTCAAGTTTATGGGTCCAGTGCAGGTCGCCTGTGGAGCTGCCCACACTGTTCTTGTTGCTGGTGATGGGTATAGGATGTGGGCATGGGGCAGAGGCCGCAGTGGTGTGCTTGGGAGAGACCAAACTACTGACAGCTACACACCATGCGTTGTGATGTGGCCTCCTCTTGACAAAAATTTCCAAGAAATTCGTGAAAACCGAGCACAGGCGTCGACATCAAGAGTGAATGACGACGCTACTACTGAGTTGGAGCAGAAGCTTTCTGCTGCCTCAGATGAGCTACAGTTCCTTAGGTCAAAACTTACACTCATGGAGAGATATGCGAACATACTTCACATTTCAATCTTCCGCAAGCCTCTGGATGAAAGGACGCTTCCACGTTCGCTTCAAGAATCTGCTGTCTTCGATATCAGAAAGGAGTTTGAGAATATATTGGATGCGGCTGATACCGATGAACTCAGTCGTTTGGAGATCTTCTACCGCAGTATGCTTTCTGGTGTAAAGGACAAGTTTCTGAAGAGAAGAGTCCAAGAGATGGTCCAAGAATGCATTGTTTCCCTCTCTGCAGGGAGGCAAACCCCATAAGGTCAGTGAATTGGATGACTGATTGTTATCAAACTGCATATTTCGTTGTACAGTATCTACCAAATTTGAGACGTCAAAATTGCAATAAGCTCTGATGGTGCCAACCTATTGTTTACCTTCCCGGTTTTGCTGCTTCTCAGACAGCTGATTTTTTCTACAGTTAGATCTTTTATATGTCCTATAAAGACGTTTGATCAACGGTCTAGAAAATCGACTGAGAGATAAATAACTCTCAGACGCTTGATGATAAGTCAGTCCCTTAACTTCCACCTATATCTTTTTATTTATTGCAAAACTTCCACCAATATCTTTAAAGCTAAAGTATGCTACAGTATAGTCAAATTATTTTGTAACACTTGCTATCATATAATTATTTTGAAGTTTATATGAAGTTACTTTTTCCCTGTCAATTGATCTAGGTAAAACCATAGGTAAATTAGTTACAGGATTAGCATATGCTTTATGGTGCGGAGCTGTGATAGAGGAGAGGACACCGGCAAAATCGTCTTGCCTGCTCGGCACACCGGCACAATTGGTACTAGACTATTCTTTACTTGATTAATGCGACAAACAGCTAGTCCTTAACAAAGGACAGTCTCCTAACTTAAAGAGAAATAGTAGATCAAAACTAACAACCTAATCTCCTAACAAACTAAAGACACCTACTTAATTGGCGTGGTTTACTGTTCACACACATGAGCAGTGGTTTTGGCCCACGTAACTCTAGCCTATCCCCTTTGTGGCCCACGTGCATGTAACATAGATTCCTATTGTGTGCCTACCTTTACTCTTCATGTAAAATATTAAATTGCTAATATATTGGAGAAAGGTGTTTTAAAGGGTATGTGTGATTTCTTAAAAAACAATTTCAAGAGCTTGTCTGCAGTAAACCATAATCTCAACAGCCTAAGAAACTGACAATCTTTCTCGCAAAAACAAAAGGAGAAATAAAAATACGGAATTGCTAGCCATCGGGCTGCCGAACAGCTCGACGCGATCGGAAGCTGTGCGTCACGTGCCCAGCGCACGCGGCAACAGCGTGCTAATTACGCAACTCGGCGAGGGCAGCCGGGGTACACGCTAATCAAGCGCATGCGGTTTATCGGTTACGTGCTAATCACGCATCGCATGCATACGAATTTTTTTTAAAAATAATATGTGGACATTATTTTTTTAATAGTCCCAGATCTATATCTAGACAACATTTGTTCGTCGAAAAAACAAATAGAAACATGTGGAAACAGCTAGAACATGCCATATTCTGTAGTTTTTTAGGGCCATGTTTCGTCATGTTTAGCTATGTTTTCACATGTTTATCAAGTTCCGATCCATGTTTCGACATGTTTCATGATCCATCTTGTATGTGTCGGGGATTGGATAACCCCTACCTGGCAGTAGGTACCACAGCGGCACCCCGGCAACCTCTGCCTGGTGTCAGGGACCGGAGTCCTATCCGGTCATCAGCGTTGCGCCGGGCAGGCCTCTGCCCGGTAGCCCGTTGATCAAGACGAAGCTGCGCAATCCTGCCCGACCCAAGACGCGACGGTGCTCCTAGGGTTTCTTGGCGGCGTGGCTCTCCACCGACTTCATCTCCAAGTCGGTACCCGAAGTAATCTCCAAGGCATGGAAGACTTAGCCTACAAGTTAGGGGTAGTTACCATGTATAGCTCTTTTCGTTTTGTACCCATAGTCCCGAGCATAAATACCTCTCCTGCGTGGGGGATCTTAGATCATCTCCTACCTGGGATCCATCTCCTACTAGATCGTTCCACATGATCTCACATCGTCCTCCTGCGCGAGGGCCGTAGCATAGCGCGTGCTCATCCTATGAACACGTCGGGATCCACCCAGATCTAATCTGGCACCACCATGTACTCTTGTTCTTCATAGTCGAGAAAGGCTGGATGTAGGGCTATTACCTCCACCGCGAGGGGTCTGAACCAGGATAAAAATCATCGTCTCCCCCTCCGTGTCTTCCATGATCTGCCATCCCCGAACGCAAAGCTTTTGAGGAGAAGGGTCTGTTGTCCACAATCAACAAATAAGCTCGACTCGTGGAGCTCGAATCCCAACCGTCGACAGTATGTTTTAACAGTAAAACGTACATGTTTTTACCCCGTTTGTGTTTTTTTTTTCAGCAATTTTTTAGGTTGGACCGGATATCTCGGTGGGACCCATAGACACATCATTTGTGCGCCGGTTAGGAGGAGGGCACGACATGCAATGGAGCATGCATTTGCGCGGGCCCACAACAATCACGCATGCAGCCGTGCGGAACATGCGCGCGGGCGTGGGAACCCAGAGCGTGAGCGCTTGACGCCGATCGGGCGCCCGACACGTAGCATCGGCCATAAAAATAAAGTGATTGTCCATGTTGCGCTTTTTTAGGTTTTTATACTCATCTATGTAGTTTGTCCATTTTTAATTAAATGGAGCCAAATGATCTTTATTCTTTGGCTTTAAATTATTATGGGCTAAACCAAAATGACATATCAAACTATCTATATTTCTTTTTGTCATGAAGTTAATAGAGATGTCTGGCATCATCAAGGGTCAAATGGAAACCTCTTTCTCTCTATATATATTTTTGAAACTAGCAGGCGGATTGCCAAATTATATCAAGGTAGGAGAACGTAATTTACGATGACCCGTCACAACTACAGGCAGTTGCCGTTTGTGCCTTACTGTCGCGCTGCACATCGACCCCCCAAACGCTATCGAGTGAACGACTGAGAGAGAAGATGGAGAGATAGCGAGGAAAGTAGGGAGGAAAGGAGAGAGATGGGGGTGGGGGGTGGGCGAGGCATGGAGGCATCCTCTGCCTCTTTGCCTGAGCTGGGCCTGGATGGTCCATTGGCCCGAACGAAGGCCATCTTGATTTAAGGCCTCTAGGCCAGAATCTGCGCTAGCTAGGCCTAAATATATAGGCTAACTCTTTCCTAGAGATTGGTACAAGGGCATCTCCAATGGTATAACTAACTATTAGCTATAAGAAAGCTACATGCCATTTATAGATTACTTGTAGGCAACATCTCGAATGGATTAGCTATAGCATTGGCTATTAAATTTAATATGGACCCATATGTAATAGATGCAATGCACCTTCTAATCCGTTTAGACAGGCTATTAGTTAACAACCAGTTTTTATCTCTTTCATCTTCTTCTCTCCTCCGCATAGACAAAAGATGAGATGGACTCCTTATATCCAGTTGATATGGTACCATTGGAGATGCCCTAATCACACAAATCTAGCTCGGGGTATGACCCACCTAGTCCAAATAGTGGATCCACCCCTGATTGCAGTTTATGTAATTGTAGGCCTATTTTTAGAATACGAGAATATTTTATCGAATCCCATGTATAATTAATTTCCATAGTATTCTAAAACTATATTGAAAAAAATCTATACATTAGATTATGTCGTGGTCTTTCTAGCTTAAATTCAGATTATAATCCATAACAATGGGAAAAATTGGTTTAATAATACATATATAAATTGATATTCGAAAAGTATACCACATTTTTTGGATATTGTAGTTTTAAATGTCATTTCCACCGCGGGGGGTGGCTTCCGCCATTGAACAAGGCGGAAGGCCGGCTTCCGCCACCCCGCATGGCTTTAGCCATCCCGGATGGCTAAAGCCAATGGTTTACTCCATGGGGGATGGAGGAAGCAACCTGAAGCCGCCACATGGCAATCAGCTCACTGCAGCGCGCACAGCTGTTGCTGCTCTGTTCTGGCGCTGATTCCCGTGACTAAATGCATAAGTTTTCATATTTCCTGTACATGCATGAGCATGTAGAAAAATAGTTTGTTATGCTGCATGTTTAATAAAGCCACTTAGTTAATTAGTTTGCTATGTTGCATGCATGCGCACGTAAAAAAATAGTGTCCAGTGATAGTGCTTGGCATTTCTTTCCATTCTACCCTTGCTAATGGTCTCTACTCATTCACTCGATCTCAACATCTAGTTTCCAATCAACGGATAATTCAACGGCTATTTTCCAACGGATAGAAATGCAACGACAAGGGCCTCTCACCCTTTAAACGACAAAGGACGATAGGGTTCTAGTTTCGTCTAATTTCATCCTATGAATACATTTTTGCGTAAATGCTTAAAATAAATATAATGTTCCTAAATATATGAGAGGAGGTACCCATAAAACGTTACATTATTTCCTAAGCTCATTAGAATGCAATTTAACAAATTGAAAACTTGCAAATATTTGGACGGGAAATATGAAAACTTATGCATTCAGTCACGGGAATCAACGCTAGAACAGAGCAGTAACAGTCGTGCACGCTACAGCGAGCTGATTGCCATGTGGTGGCTCCAGGTTGCTTCCTCCATCCCCCACGGAAGAAACCACTGGAATGGCTAAAGCATCCGGAGTGGCGGAAGCCAGCCTTCCGCCTTGTCCAATGGCGGAAGCCACCCCCATGGCGGAAATCACATTCAAAGCTGCAATATCCAAAAGATGTGGTATACTTTTCTAATATCAATTTATATATGTATTATTAAACCAATTTTTCCATAACAACGTGCTTGTTATTGTTTACAAACAAAACACTTTATCCCTTTCTAGCTACTATTGTTGAAGATATTATTTGTTCTTCTTAAGGCTAAGCCCTTCTTGTATGATAAGGGTATCTTTGGTGGTAGAATCAATTGTTATATATATAAAAAATGAATATGCCATACATAGATAGCAAAAAAAGACCATTCTAATAGACTAGATATAACGCAACAAAGCAGTCTAACTCCTCTGTGCAACCATACAATCATTCGATCAGAGCCCCTCAATCCTGCCTTTTTTGCGTCTAGCCGACTGCCTTCCCGCTTCTCACGTGGCACTTGGCGCCACCCACGATTCGAGCATGTACCCCTTGAAGGCCTCTGCCTCTGCCCCTGCTCCCTTGAATGCTTCTGCTACAGTGTTTATAGAAGTCTTCCGTTTCAATCCTACATGCCTCCACGAAGCCCTCCGCAACTGTCCCCCGAAGTCAGGGCGCTGTCGACGCTGACTAGGGTCTACGTGTCTTCATCTGCAGTGTGTGATTCTGGTCACAGTGTGCAATTCGTAGATGAATGGCCATTCTAGCGCGAGCATTTTAGTGTGATTACGATTCAATGCAAAATTAGATGGGAGGCAAGAAATTGTATGTGGCTGAGTTTTGTCTGTGAATGAGATCTATCAAATTCAGAACTTTGTATGGATGAATCTGGTACAGACAATAGTTGTACCTTTTGTGAATGGTTCAGGGTGCTTCATGATGCTCGCAACTGTCCAAAAAAATAGTCCCTAGCAAACTGTAACATTTTTTGTTTTGGCATTTCAACAAGACATGAGTAACAAATTGAACCTGGTTAAGACTGCAATGCCTAGTAAAAGAACTGGGAGTGTATGAATTTATCTTTGTCTAATCGTAATGTTTGCTTATTGCTCTGTGCATTTCAACAGTAAATTTCTTCGGTCATTGTGACATACTCATTTCAGTGAATGCAAGATGGTTCTTTGAAGTTCAGTCACTATAACATGGTTGTTTCAGTTCAGTGAAATGTTCTAAAATGACAATGAAAAAGAGATCATGCATCTTCAGAAAAACTCAAGATAGCAAGACATGTTACAGTCTAGAGAAATTCTCATAATTTTATCACATTCATACATACAGCCGACAGTTTACACTGGAATCTCAAGGGGTTCATACATATGATACAGCATGAGAAAAAAACAGGGAGAAGGCTAATCCTACAACAATGAACCACTCTATAATGATCTTTAAGCAGTACAAATAAAAACTATACAGGGAGCGGTGCCGCCACCGCCATGTCGTCGGGGTATGCACAGGAGCGGGCGCTACCACTGCTGCCGTGCCTTCAAGGCTGGCATGATCAACCATGTCCTACGGTCTACGGAGGTCTTGGTCAATGATCAATCTAAAATAAATTATCATAGAAATTGTATGCAATTCTAGTGTATCAAAATAGTAGATCGGATCGAAAAAACGACTTATCAAGACGATAAATTTGAAAGCTAATCGTGTTAATAACATATTATAATTTACGGTAATCTAACATAATCACGAGATTAAAGACACACAGATATAGAGAGAAAATCAGACACGCTAAGCTTTATTGATCAATTAATCTTTATGATAGTCTCTATTTTTAATATATCGTCTTGCGCATAACATTTTTAGAGAAAACTAGTTAAGTTTGGATCCATTGGCACTTTATGTACTGTCTAGTGCGTAACATTTCTAGAGAAAACTAATTAAGGCTAGGTCCATCAATCCGTCTACGATAGTAGGCAACATATCCTATGTACATAAGGGTTTGTAGCAATTTTTTGACCCCCTCAAAGTACGTTTTAACGAGTTCAAAAAATTATGAAAAAATATTTTACAAACTTTAAGAAGTACTATTTAAACCCTTACAAGAATGACTACAAAACATTACATCATTTGGCTTGTACAAAAATAACAAATTTTCATTTAATTTAATTTAATTTAACTTAATCTGAAACAAACGAGGCCATAGAGAGAAAATCAGACACGTTAAGCTTTATTGATCAATCAATCTTTACGATAGTCTCTATTTTTAATATATCGTCTTGCTCATAACATTTTTAGAGAAAACTAATTAAGGCTAGGTCCATCGGTCCGTCTATGATAGTAGGCAACATATTCCGTGTACACACGGGTTTTCGCGTAAACCCCGAATACATCAACTAGCAAAAGTCATAAAAAAATCTGAAAAAATTTGCAAATATTCTAATGAACTTGTTCCACTTATGTATAAAGTTTGAAGATCAAATTCATTGTATAGTAATAGTTATAAAAAAGAGAAAACTATATCAACCATTCAAGTTTGTCATCATTTTTTTTATAACTTTTAATATATAATGAATTTGATCTTCAAACTTTTTATATAGGTAGAGCAACTGGTAAAAAACATCTATAATTTTTTAGAATTTTTCATGACTATTGTTAGTTGGTGCACACAGATTTACACCGAAACCCGTGTACACGGGATACGTCGCCATGATAGTATCTTCTTAGTGTCCAGCGCACGTTGGGTCGGGTTTTTTTCCGCATTGGGTCGGTTTACGAAAGGAGGGGAGGCGCGCGCCTCGAGTCCCCTACCGACTTGCGGCCCTCGCCGCGCCACGTAGGCCCTGCAAAGCGCGGAGGCGACCGTGCGACGAGCACCACCACGGCCTCCGCTCCGTGGCACCTCGCTGACGGATGGGCCCCTACGGCGGAACATATGACGTGGGCCTACCTACAGCGGCCCGTCACCCGATCGATTAATTAGTTGCATTCAATATAACCAGTCCGATCTACTGATTAGTTGCATGCAGTTTAATTAGTGGCCGCTAATCGGCCCATGCGCTGATGCTGCTGCTGCGACTGACTGGTACGAGCTCTACTACTTTAATTATCCGCGCAGGCAGGCAGGTACCCTCTTTTGGGAAGCAAAGCGCTTGCTCTTTGTAAATCTGATCCACTAACCCACCCGCACCGCACGGTTCGTCACGCGGGGCGACGTGGAGGCGACCCACCGACCGCCGGGCCACGCACGGGTCACGGGCCCAGACGTCATTAGCGGCGGGAGGAAAAGGAGACGTCTCTCGTGGGCCGTCTTTCGGCAGGCCCGGTTTCCGTTTCCATTATTGGAAACGCCACGTCACCCCGGACCCGGAGGCGGCTTCCCCTAGCTTTTTTCCCGTTGCGCCGGCCGGCCCCGTTTCCTGTCCTCGCCAGCTCGCCCTCGTGTTCGGGGCAGATCTTTTCTGGAAACCGCAGCGGTAGCTAGGGAAGGGAAGGCGCCAAGGCGGCACCGCGGCAGCAGCGGCGGAGGGCGGCGTGCATGCTCTCTTCTCTCCCTCCCCTCTCCCTCCGTGGTGGACCAGTGGTGCGAGCTAGTGTGCTCCATTACTGTGGCGTCGTCAAGCCGTCGCTGTTTGGTTTCGTCGTCGCCTTCCTTGGGGTGGGTTTGGTGCGTAGCGCGGGGGGCACTGGGCGAGTTCGCAGTGTGGTTGCTGGGGCATGCAGTTCGGCGGGCGGCGGGAGGGAGCTGGTCGCTGTGCTGCCGCTGCCGCCGCCTTGAAGTTGAACAGCTGAAACTGCTGGTGGTGTTCAGTTGGAGGGTGAGGGTGAGGGGGGAGAGGGGGTTTGTGCGGCTGGGAGGCGGCTACCGAAGCGATCGAGACGAAATAAAGCAGGAAAGGGGGAGGAGGCCCCCCGCCGATCCCATTTAAAGCGCGTTTGTGTGGCTCCCTGCTCGCCTCTACCCTCCTCCTCCCCTCCCCCTCCCCCCTCCTCCTGGTGCTGGCTGCTGGCTAGTGGCTGCTGCTCTCTTTCTCTCTCAAGCGCACAGGTGCAGGCGCACGCTCCGGGCCAGGGTCCCAGATCCTTATCTCCTCCGAGTCCGAGGCCGAGCATTTGGGGTCTGGATGGGCTTCGGGGAGCGGTGGGTGGAGGGGGAGGGCGCGGCGAATCGGAGGTGATCCGGCCATGGGGTAGAGTGGTGCGGGCATGGAGGGGAGGTCCCGTGAAGCCGCCGCGGGCGGGCAGCGGTGGGAGGATGGGGAGGAAGGGGAAGGAGGAGGAGGCGGGGGGAGGAGGAGAAGGGAGGATGGGGGAGAGGTGAGCCTGCGGGAGTGGCTGGACCGAGCGGGCCGGGCCGTCGAGGCGCCGGAGTGCCTGCACGTGTTCCGGCAGGTGGCGGAGGCGGTGGCCGTCGCGCACGCGCAGGGGGTGGCCATGGGCAGCGTGCGCCCGTCGTGCTTCGTCGTGTCGCCGCCCTTCGCCCGCGTCGCCTTCATCGAGTCAGCGTCGGGGTCGGACGCCTCCGGCTATTGCTCCGGTTCCGATGCCTCGGAGGAAGCCGACCCTGCCTCCTCGCCTCCGCGGCGGGGCGACGGCGCTGGCCGGGAGGAGGAGCGTAGCGGGAAGTCGTTCCCACTGAAGAGCGTGTTGGCGATGGAGCTCAATTGGTACACCAGCCCCGAAGAGGCGGACGACAGGGGTGGTGCTACCTTCGCCTCTGACGTGTACAGATTGGGGGTGCTCTTGTTCGAGGTGCAGTCGAAATGAGTGCGCTGATATTTTCTTGGTGTAATGCCTGTCACTATCACCGGTAATGTTTACGGCTATGGCATGGTTGCAGTTGTTCTGTACGTTCGAAACAATGGAGGAGAAGATGCGAGCAATGGCCAACCTGCGGCACCGTGTATTGCCACCGCAGCTGCTGCTCAGATGGCCCAAGGAAGCATCCTTTTGCCAGTTGTTTATGCACCCTGTGCCAGACACCCGACCAAAGATAAGGTGCGTGTGTATTGTCTTCTCTGTGTGACTAAAGTATTGCTATGGCCTGGGAACGTTTACCTGTTTCATATTTGGCAGCAGGAGACACATCAGTAGTATTAGTTTTCCTACATGATGAGACATGAGCACTTTTTTTCTAGCATTCATAGATTGTGGAGGCACACTCTGCATAATAAGCTACATCGTGTTGATAAACATGAAATACCAACTATCGATGGCAATAATATTCAGTGAAATTTGAACTGCATAGTTGTCTCAACATAAGGAAACAGTGTAATATTCTTGAGACACTGCTCACTAGCATTGTCACTAGATTTGATCTACATTGGAAGTTTCCTTTTTAGAACCCAAAAAAATCACTTTTATAATGTGTAGTTGTGTACAAATCAGAAAGTTATAATAAACAGGAATTCTTTTCTACGGTATCCTATCCGGACGGGATCCGTCCCCACGCCCAGCGCGCGCTCGAGGAGGAAGAAGGGAGGAGGAAGAAGGAAGGAGGAGGAGGAGGAAGGAGGAGCTTACCTCGCTGCCGCCGTCGTCGAGCTCGCCGCCGCCGTTTCGGGTTAGGGTTCGGGTTAGGGAATATTTGGGTTCCTCGGGGTGTAGAGGGAGGTCTGGGAGGCGGCGGATCGGCAGTGGGTGGGGTTCGTCGAAGGCGGTTGGGCCGGCGTCGGCAGGGGACCACGCCATCCCCGTCTGTTAGGGTGGGCGGGGTGGCACGGCGGCGGGGGCAGGAGGGCGGAGAGACCGGCGGTGAGGGCGCCGCCGGCCGGGGTGGTGGTGGAGGCGGCGGGGGAGGAGGTGGAGGCGCGCGGACGCGGACGCGGCTGAGGGAGCGAAGGGGTGAGGCTGACGCGGGCGAGCGGAGGAGTGGAGGCTGAGTGGGGACACGTGGCTGGGGGGGGAGTGATCCCGTCGGGAGGCGGGGGCGACGGGATCCTGTCCTCTAGTAGCTCCCATAATAAATTGCCATCAACTCATGCGCACTTGCATGGATAGGCCACGTCTTCTAATTTTCTAAAATTTAGTCTCAATATTGTCTTCTTTATTATTCAATAATTACTCATAAGTAATGGCTACTTTTGTTTGCGATAATTAAAAACAAAAAATGCTAGCTTTGGTGCAGCTGCCAGCTGATGAATATGCCTTCACACTTCATTGTTTAGATTATTTTTCACACTTCTTGGCATAGTTCTCTCCCGGTTGTCTAATTTTTTAAATATGTAACTGTTTTTATATTTTATATATATATATATATATGTGTTGTAGGAGCCTCTCCTATGGTTTCCTTGTAAAAAAAAACATCTTTTAGACTGTATACTGTGTATTATTCATATGGGTGACATTGCTTGTACAAGTTGTCCATGGATCTGCTCCGTCGATAAAATTGGTTCATACTTCAATTGAACTGGAACTCAATAGAAGTTGCAGTGTTTTGTTTTTATGCTCTTCTTCCACATGAATTATATAATACTACTGACTTTTTAAAATTATACAATTCTAGTATTGCTGGAGTAAGTTAAAACTAACATCCAATATTTTTTCTTATTGCAATGTGTAGTTGGTAATCTGTTTTTTTCGTTTTTTAATTTTGACATGCAGCACCATTTATTGTCTGAAGAATAGTGTAATTTGGGTAGTATTCACCATTCATGTCATGTTTCATTGGTAGTATTCACCATTCACGTGGCCACGGTGATCTTCTCCAATTTGGTCGGAGAACAAATAATAGACTTTGTTCTACGCGATTTCAATTAAGTAAACTTTTCTGACTGGTTTGTTAGCTTTATGCTGAAGCTCTTTACTTCTTGATTTGGCTGTGCACATCTCATAATGTAAAAGGCATAATTTTTTCCATCATTTATTTCTTTTCTTGATCTCTGGCTAAATCTTGTTTGTGTGTAAGGTAGCATGTTTATTTAAGAAAATTCAATTGGTAAAGCTACATACTTAGGTCAACCTTGAAACCCATTGATACATTTTCCCCAATGAGTTTGTAACTGCATTTGTTGCACTGCGTTGTTGACTGGTTCTTTCTTGTTTCTCGCTTTTTGTTTGACAGTGAGGTGCTGCAAAGTGAGTTCCTTAATCAATTGAGGAATAATTTGGAAGAGCGTGAAGCAGCACTTCGCTTACGGGAAGAGATAGAAGAACAAGAACTGCTGCTGGATTTTCTTCTCCAGTTACAGAAAAGAAAGCAGGATATAGCAGACAATTTGCAAGATACTATTGCCTTTCTCTCCTCTGACATCAATGAGGTACTCCACCAGCAGTCAGCTCTTGGGCAGTGCGGAAACTTCTCATTTGAGCTGGATAAAGAGGTGTGCTCAGAAACTGTTGAAGATCAGAGCGACTGTGGATCCAGAAAACGTTTCAGACCTGAACTTCAAGCTGTTGAGATGGAGGAACAGAATCGTAGTCTGGAGGAATGTTCCAGAACAGTGCCATCATCTGTGTTAATCCAGGAAAGTGTATTGTCGAAAAGCTCCAGATTAATGAAGAACTTCAAAAAACTTGAAACAGCATATTTTCTAACAAGATCCAAGTTGGCAAGGCAAGTTGGTAATCCTGTAAGTAGTTATCAGCGAGTTGTCAAGAGGACTACTGGGTCAACAGTTGGGACCGAGGGAAGTTCAATAGATGATTTTGCTGTGGAAGGGCATTATGGTAGAAGGCAACGAGGCTGGATGAACTCTTTTCTTGAGGGATTGTGCAAGTACTTGTCATTCAGTAAGTTGAAAGTTCGGGCGGAGCTTAAGCAATGCGATCTGCTGAACTCATCAAATTTAGTATGCTCTGTAGGCTTTGACCGGGATAAAGAATTTTTTGCAACTGCTGGTGTAAATAAGAAGATAAAAGTGTTTGAATATAATATGATTGTAAATGAACATCGTGACATTCACTATCCTGTGGTTGAGATGTCTAATAGATCAAAATTAAGTTGTATTTGCTGGAACAATTACATGAAGAGTCATATAGCATCTAGTGATTTCGAAGGTATTGTACAGGTATGCTCCTCCCAAATTTTTTTCCCCTCCAAATTTGTATTTGATAGAATTATCATAATATGCCCTTTCTGTTCAGGTTTGGGACGTTACTAGGAATCAAGTTTTTGTTGAAATGAAGGAGCATGAGAGGCGTGTGTGGTCAGTGGACTTCTCACTTGCGGACCCAACAAAATTGGTTAGTGGGAGTGATGATGGTTCTGTGAAGCTGTGGAACATGAATCAGGCAATTCTATTCTTGCACCTGCTGTATGTCAGCTTTTGAACTACCGATAACATGGTTATCGAGATTATGTCTGTTTATAGTATAATTATTTTTCCTCCACTGCAATAACTTGTTTCCATGAACTCTGCAGGCCGGGAGTGTCGGCACTATCAGAACAAGAGCAAATGTGTGTTCTGTGCAATTTCAACCTGATTCTGCTCGCTCCATTGCAATTGGCTCAGCTGACCACAAAATTTACTGCTATGATCTTCGAAACATACGAGCCCCTTATTGTACGCTAGTTGGCCACACAAAAACTGTAAGCTATGTTAAGTATGTAGATGCGTCAACTATAGTATCTGCATCTACAGACAACTCCCTGAAGCTTTGGGACTTGTCTATGAATCAAGCAAGGATAATTGATAATCCAATTCAAACATTTACAGGGCATACAAATACAAAGGTTAGATATCCTTCAAAATCTTTTGCTGTAGCACCTGCATGCATTTGTTCTCTTTTGAGGGTTTTGTACCAAAAGTGATTATTATCTAGCACAGTGATTATCCGCTCTAAATTTAACTGTTTGATGGCTTTAAATCATTGCTCGTTTTATCTGTTTCCTACCTACATGGGTACAGCTATGTTCACTCAACATAGCCTTTTGTAGTCAGATCTGTTTATTGCTTGATTAAATAGTTGTACGGCTTGGTAGATTTTGTTTTCTTTCACCTGCCCAGAAGATACTCCAGCTTTCATAGTAACTGTTTCATTGTTTCAACATGTTCTCTGTATAATCTTGATTTTGCTTCAAAAAAATAATATTGTTTGCTTATGTAAGAGAATCCTTTGACATCTGAGATTAATGTTCTACGATGCCTTCTTTTGCTTGATTTTGAGTTGCTTTTATGCTGAAAGGATTTTTTTTTGCTTGACCACCAATTCACCTTTTTTGTCCAACTTGTTGACCAGAATTTTGTTGGCCTTTCCATATCTGATGGGTACATTGCTACTGGATCAGAAACAAATGAGGTATGCATTCTAAATTCCCACAAAATTTTGTGCTAAATTTTGAGGGGCAATTATCCATTATAAGGTGATACAAGCCTTTATACAATGTGAAAATCATTAGATCAATTCTAGTAGTAGTTCAGTAAACATAATGTTTGGTGCTAAGGATGCTGCTGTTTAATACTGATAGATAGCCTCCCTTCCCTAGATCTCGTGTTTTGCACGCCTTCTTGCTATGTTAATTTGATCACATCTATCTTGAAGAAAACAATACAATTGTCTGATAGATATTGTATAGTCCACATGGCTAGGGCTCAACATATAATTCAATGTGCACATAGAGATAAAAGCATTTTTCCCAGTAGTTAGTTAGCAACAGATCATACTAAACTTTCAATTTATCTTTCTGTATGGAAACAAAAGAAGGCCAGTGCATTAAGGGCCTGTTTGGTTGGTGTCTAAGGTTGCCACAACTTACCATGCCTTATGTTAGGCAAGTTTGACCAAGATAAGCATGTGTTTGGTTTATAGCCACAATTGTGGCAAGATTTCTTCTTTTTTTTGTGGGTCCTATACGTAAGTGAGTGAGAAAAGTGTAACAAGATGTTCTTAGACTAGCTAAATTGTGGTTAAGATTTTTATGAACTATGCTTAGACAACTTTGCCAAGTTAGTTGTGGCAAGCTGTGGCAATGTTTTAGTACTCAAACCAAACAGGCCCCTTAGATAAAATACTAATTCAAATGATGATCCGTTGTGACTGAGGAGAGAGAAAATTGTAGAAATGTTGTAAGGTACATTTTCTGTGTAAGAAGGAAATGTTTTACTGAATTGGTGGGGAGAAGGAATATGTTGGTGCCCATACGCTCTAATGTGCGGGAGATTAATGCCTGAAAATGAAGTTTGATATACAAAACATATACGTATATGCAAAAAATAAATTATTTTGATATTTTGATGATAACATATATGTCTGGATATTTTTCCTTGGATGTGTGCCGAATGGAATGCCTAATTTTCCTTTGCATCACACTGTACATCAGGTTTTTATCTACCACAAGGCATTCCCGATGCCAGTCTTGGCATACAAGTTTGGTGTCACAGACCCTATATCAGGCCAGGAGATTGACGATCCCTCGCAGTTCATTTCATGTGTGTGTTGGAGAGGGCAGTCTTCAACACTTCTTTCAGCTAACTCCAGCGGGAACATTAAGATATTAGAAATGGACTGACCCAGTACAACAGGAGTGTGTGCGTGTGTGTGCGCACGCCAATTTCAAATAGAAATGGTCTTGACTTCCTACCGAGGGAATTTGCATGTCTGTTCTCGAAAGTTGGCACTTGGATTCAGAGTGGCCAAAAGGGCTCAGTGTAACTTTACCAACCAGAGTTGGAAATTAGGAGATTGAGTGGTAGTTGTACCAGAGGTAGCATAGGATTACATGTTAGCATGATAGCAGACGTAGCATAAATAGGGAAAGTAACTGAGATATTGGGGGTCCAAGAGGGAAAGGTTTTGTACATCATTGGTTTGAGGTATACTTGTATAGGCAATCAATACAAGTTTTTAGCTAACATCGAGTTCCGGTTGTCGCGTTTACATTTTTTTGCATTCTACCTTAGCTATACTAATGATGCTCATCAAGCGTAGAAATGCACATTGAGATAGATCTGTTCGACCAGTTCCATAATTTTGCTGACTAGTTATCCTTTTTTGGTTCCTTTATTTACTTGTTTCGATGTACTGCATATGCTTTTTCTTTAGCAGTTTTGACTTTCCATGTATCTATTATGATTTAATACGCTGCTGTTGCTTTTCTGGAATCCTACATGCACATACTGCTCTGTGCCGAAGAACACTAAAACTGTCTATCAATGATGCATATCTGCCATCGACCCATCGTCAATGTTGGCTAGCCGTGAACCTCCACTAAGTTGTTCAGGTGGTTTAGCTCATCTTTCGCTGCGACCTGCGAGTTCTGTTCACTAGTCTACCCAAGCTAACACTGGGCGCGGAGCACATTCTCAAGAAGCTTTTTTAATATGCTGGCAATCGGTTCCATACGGACGGGAACAACGGGGAGCTGCAGATGGGAAGCGGAGTTCACGCCAGCACGAACACGGGCAGTCGCTTGGGCAGTTGGGCAGGAGGCAGATCACAGCGACGACACCGCACAAGCACAAGGATAAATGCCCCAATCCTATCCGTGTCCAGGAGCAGCCATCGACACGTTTCACCACACCAAGGTTCCACCATATAGGATAGCGAGCCCATGCTAGACGAGGCTAGCGACGGGCACGAGCACGGCGCCATGACTTGTTCCGATCACGGGCGCGACCATCTCACTCGACCAAGCCCCACTGACCCAGCCCCCTCCCCTGTTCATGGACAGAAATGAAGATTGGAGGAATTGTAAATCTTGTATTGCACAGTAGAGTATCAAATAGTAGTACACTAGATGGGCCGGCCTTAGGGCCCAATATACTCTATATACTCTAACACTCCCCCGCAGTTTGAACGGCGCAAACAAGACGTTGAGACTGGTACAAAATAATCGCAGAGCACTCCCCCGTGGTCGAAACAGTGTGACCAAAGAAGTAAAAATACGATCCAAATAAAGGACAGTCACTCAGTCACTCAGTCACTCACCCGCAGTCTGAACGGACGGTGCGCAGACGTTGAGACTGGTCCTGACCCAGGATTCCCGGGGCCTGATGGCCCTGGCCCTGGAAAGGCCAGAGGTGAACGGTGCCTCTCCAGGGGTTGTAGCACGAAGGAGTTGTCCCGCGGCCGCCTGCCGAGGGACCACTGGTGTGGTGGTGGCCGCTGCCACCACCACCGCTACCCCCACCACCACCAGCAGGGCCACCCGCACCACCGGCACCGGCACCGCCGTTCTTCTTACCCCTCTTGCCCTTGTAGTTGTTCCCCCCGGAGGATCCACCGGCCGATGGACGGGGAGTAGCAGCAACGAGGGCGGTGGAGGGCGTAGTAGGCTGGCGTTGGCGTTGGCGTTGGCGTTGGCGTTGGCGAAGGTGGGGAGCGGGTGTTTGGTTTGGAGGACGAGCCGAAGGTTGTCGAACTTGTCATTGAGGCCGCGGAGCATGCTGAGGACGAGGGTGCGGTCAGAGACGGCAGACCCAAGGTCGGAGAGGGTGTCGGCCATGTTCTTGAGACGACCGCAGTAGTCAGTGACGGAGAGGTCGCCCTGGGCGAAGGAGTGGAACTCGGTTTCGGTGTAGAGAAGCCGCGTCTCCTGGTTCCCGAGGAATTGATCCTCGAGACTGATCCACACGGAGCGTGCGGTGGCGTCGGACGTCATGACCACCAGAAGAAGATCCTGGGCGAGACGGCCATAGATCCAGGAGAGGACGACGTGGTCCATGCGGCGCCAGGTCGGATCATCCCAACGCCCGACCGAAAGGGTGACATGGTCCACCAAGACATAGCGGCCAAGGGTGACAAGGAAGAGACGTCGCCACTGGTTGTATTTGCTGCTCTTCTGGTCAAGCTCCACAGGGACTAACGCTTTGACACTGGTTAGAGCGACGGCCTGCGTATGGAGAGCGGCAATGGTCTGTGGGTCTTCGGCAGGGAGTTCAGGGGGCCCACCAAGGGGCCACTGGGAAGCAGCGGCATGGCGGCTCGGCTCGAGGCCAGAAGGGCCAGGAAAGGCGGTCCAGGCCGGTCCAGCAGCAGGAGGGCGACCAAAAGGGAGGCCGTCGGTCCAGCGCTTGTGCGCCGGGGAAGAACGGGTGTGGCCGGCGTAGACGACGTCCTCGCGGCGGCCCATGGCGACGTGCTCTGTCGGACTGGGTCCGACGCTGGTCGGACCCCGTCCGACGGCAGTCCAGGGGAGGCCGCCGTGCTCTGTCGGACTGGGTCCGACGGCTGTCCAGGGGAGGCCGCCGTGCTCGTTCGGACTGGGTCCGACGCCCGTCGGACCCCGTCCGACGGCTGTCCAGGGAAGGTGAGCGGGAGTGCCGAGGGCGCGGCCGTGGGCGTCGTGGAGGAAGCTGGGCGGGAACACGTTGGTGAGGACGGCCTTGGTCGGCGGCGCGTTGGAGAGGACGGCGGCGGCGCCCAATCCGGGGGCAGCGGCGCCCAATCCGCCCAATCCGGCGGTGACGGCGCCCGACATGCCCGCGACTGCACCGTGAGGGAGGACCAAGGCCGCTTGGATCTCGGGGGGGAGGTGAGCAAGGGCGGCGGCCAAGGCGTCTCGAGCAGCGGTGGTCACCAGGGCGTGGGCAGCCGCGAGCACCTCGCCGGGGATCGGGCCGACGGGCGGCGCCTCAGGAGGAAGAGTAATGGAGGGAGGAGGGGGCGCGACAGAGGAACCCGCGATGGAGGAGGAGAGGGTGGACGCCGACGAGGTTGACATGGCGGAGGAGGAGGCGTCAGCCATGGCCGGCGGCGCAGCGGAGGAAGCCCTAGGGCTCTGATACCATGAAGATTGGAGGAATTGTAAATCTTGTATTGCACAGTAGAGTATCAAATAGTAGTATACTAGATGGGCCAGCCTTAGGCCCAGTATGCTCTATATACTCTAACAAGAAAACCCGCACCGGCAGTGGAACCCACGGAAACCAGACGCACCGACCGGGCTGCCGGAGCCTCCTGGACGAAAGCCATCATGCTACATTGCATTGCATGGAGCCTCCGCCTGACGAGATGGACTGTTCATGGTCCGGCCACCGATGTTGATGTCGGGCACACATCCGGATGATTTGTTGATCCACGAGAGGACGGTATAGTTCTCCTTGTCCCGGAATGGATGGTGGAGACATATGGCAAGGCCCTGGAATTTCCGTAGTCTTGAGGAGCACTTCTAGATACAGCGTTCTATCCCAGAGAGTGTGAATTGAATTTAACACATTTCTCCGTATAGGAGCTTGAACCTGTCCACTTGAGGATTGAGGTACACCATTCTATCCCTGAATTTTTTTTGTATTTTCTTGGTATTTTTATACGAAAACGCTTCCGATCGGGCGTCCGAATCCGATCGAACGCTTCAGTCCTCGTGTGATACTTGTGCTCGCGTAAGGCTCCGCGTTACCTTATCCCTTCCAGCGACGCTCCCTCTCTCTCTCTCTTCGCACGATGCACAACGACGGAACCCGCCGCCGCCGTGCTCGTTGCTTGCTGGCTTGCCGCCATGGGGATCGCTCGCGCCCGCATGCGCACCGCTGCCCTGGCGGCAAGGTGTGCTCCCCTACTTCCCCACTCCGTTTCCTTCCTCCTTCCCTCCAATAATTTCCTAGATCTGGATCTAGACAGTATTTTGTTCTTCGAAAAACACATAGAAACATGTCGAAACACGCTAGAACATGCCATGTTTGTAGTTTTTTTAGGGCCATGTTTCATCATGTTTGTCGATGTTTCATCGAACATATCCTCCTTGTTTCAATGCTACCAACGTCAGTGTCGTGTTTTTTTCCCCAAAACTCGCATGTCGAAAAGCGTCCAATTTTTTGGCTCCGGATCGGACGTCCGATCCGTAGCAATGCCCATTTTTATATTAATTGATGCTTATACTTTTTATAAACTTTAATATTTATCGTAATAATAGTTTAAAAATTATATTGAAAGTACTAAATATCATATTTCATCGGCTTTTAGGATTGTTTTGAAACTTCCCTCCGTGTTGAACAAAAATAACAAAATATGATGCCTTAAATCAATCGTGTTTGTTGGACGGAGATCTGATAGAATGTTCTAATCTGGCCACATGTATATCCATAAATCCATGGAATGATCTATCAGCCTACTAAAGGTGGCGGAAATACCTATGGTCTGGGTACTAAGCCAAATTTGAGTTTTTCAAAACGATTTGGAGAGCCAACATATATTATTTGGATTTTTTCAATAGTGTGGAACCAAGATACAACGACCAATGGGTGTGAATGAGAGTTACATTTCTTGCTGGGAGAATCGATGATGCTCCTCACCCAACGTGCCTCAAAAACACAAACACAAGTAGAAGGGCCTTTGAGGCAAACTGTCAAGCACCTGGTGTGTGATGATGGAGATCAAACTATGAACATGCTCATGGGTGAGAGAGGGATCAACATGATCCTAAAATGATGTCCCATTAAAACAATTACGGTGGTGAGAAGCACGAGGCCGGAAGCCACCGAATGATATTGAAGATAAAAAATCTAGGGGCTGCCTAAACGATGCTATAGATCAAATTGTGAGCACGATCACATTGTATATCAAAATGTTCCAGAGATTAGAAGTTTGGCAAGCAAACAACCTTGATAGGATGTTGGGGACGATGTGAAGCAACTAACGGATGGTCATTGCTATAGATCGAAAAGTCAACAAACAGACATTGTTATAAATTGAAATCTTAGGGGTTGCCTACACTTTCTTGGGATATCTTGGGGTTCCATGGAGCAAACGACTCATGGTGAGAAACAAGAGCCTTTGTACTGCATTGTAGAAATGAACAACCCTGTAGAGAGCAAGAAGTAGCTGCAAATCAAATTGTTCTAGAAATTAGAATCCTGGGAGAAAATGACTCAAAGACGAGAAACAAGAGGCAACATACATTCTAGATATTAGATGCCCGTGGAGCAAAGGACCTAGGACAAAAATAGACAATTTAGACATGTCCTAATTAAGTCAAAGTTTTTACAAACTTTACTTATGCAAATATTTTCAACTATTTGAATTGAATATATGAAAGTTATACATATATATTCCTCTTGATAAGCATTTATGCCAATATCATTTTTTATGGATTCTATAAATAAATTACAATGATAAATAGTGGTCAAAGTTGTATTCAAAGACCGTGCCAATGTCCAAACGTTAAGTTTCTGTGATATAGAAGGAGTAATTCTTTGGATCATGCAAAGCAAAGCAAAATTCTTTGGATCATGCAAAGCAAAGCAAACACAAGTATCTGATCAAGTACAAACCACTTGAAAAAAGATGCATGAGTTTTAAAGGACGGTAGTCGAAGGTAACTGAAAGGTTAATCCATTTCTTCTCCATCATGATTCATGCTCAAAAACTACCATCTTATCTCTAAGAGCATGTGCAGCAGGCCCCTCATCACCGGGCTTGCTTAAGCAGTAATCGCTGCATGCAGCGCTCCCGCAGACACTAGAATTTTGAATTTCGTTGCTTCCCGCTCGTGCTACAGTGCTTTTCAGAGCAGGATAGAGAGCCTGTTGTTCATGCTCTAATAAGTTAAAAAAATATTAATCCGAGCGAAAAGAAAAAAAATCATTGTATCAATTATGGTACATCAACAAATTTAATTGCGCGCACGAATGCTCGGGTTATTGGAAATGGAATCCTTTGACTTATTGCCCTCTACAGTTGTGTCGTTGGCATGTGGGCCCCACATATATAGGGCCTACATGTCACTGATCCATTGTCCTATGCATAGAATAGCTGTTGTGAATCCCAGCATTTTGCATTTTTTTGGAAAAACGCTAAATGACTTAGCGTCGCTATAGCATCGCTATAGCGTCGCTTAGCGTTTCTAGGAGGCCTTCACTAAACACTTTAGCGCGCTATTTAAAACACTGATTATGGTACATCAACAAATTTAATTGCGCGCGCTAATGCTCGGGTTACCAGAAATGGGATCCTCTGACTTACTGTCCTCTGCAGTTGTGTCGCTGACATGTGGACCCCATATATACAGGGCCCACATGTCACTGAACCACTGCAATATGCAGTACGTTAGAGGATCTGGTTCCGGTTACCATGCTAGTTCACACTAAACAATCATGCTCTTTATTGCGTAAAGCCATCCGCTCGCGTTGCTACGACCAGCAGCTTGCACAGGAGCAATTGGCCGGCTAATCAGTAATCACACCCTACAATCATCATCAACAGCAGCCCATGGGTTAACTAACGCTAATGAGCTAATCCAACGCTAATGAGCTAATCCCCTGCGAGAACAAGTATACTACAACCACACACGAACACGTTACACGTGCACACGGCCGGAACCACACGGAGCACGCACCCACAGGCCACAGTTGCTTGGCCCGCGCGCGCGGCCTCCAATCCTATAACGGGTACATCAGATCAGCACTTGCTGGGGTCCTGCACCCCGAACGTGATGTTGCCGGCCGTGTAGAGCGCCCGCATCCCGTCGGGGAGCGTCACGAACCTGCGGAACTTGAGCGGGGACGACGCCCGCTTCCTCTCGCCGGCCGGAGCGACGCCGCCGCCGCCGCACGGCCGCGCCGGCGACTCCGTCACGTCCACCTCGCAGTCCTTGCTCGTGAAGGCGGCCACCTGCTTCCCCGTCTGGAGCAGGAAGTAGCCGCTCGCCTCCGTGGCGCCCCGCACCGACAGCGCCCAGTCCCCGCGCCGGCACCGCAGCTGCGCCCCCGCATCTGCACGCCACAACACACAAAATTTTCCACGTCAAGGGCGGAGATATATTGAGCATGCAGCAGGTGGTACGGCCCGTAGTGGCGCATGATCACGTACTAGGGAGAGGCGACGCCTCCAGGGACTTGGCGCCGCCGGCGCGCCGGCACTTGGCGCACCAGACGACGCCTTCGACGCCGATGGTGAGGGTCAGGTTCGGCCGCGGCTTGGGCAGGCCCATTGCCGAACCGGGGAGAGGGAGACTGCCCAGAGAGAGGGTGATGATTGCAAGGGAGAATGGGAGATGCAGAGGATCAGACGGCATCCCGCGGGCCTGGAGGCCATTGCAACTCTGCAAGTGAGCGTCACTGCCATTACAGGATTGCAGCTGTGGTGTAGTATCACTGTATTAGTGATGACGATGATTAATGGTAAGATTGAGAGGGGTGCGCGATATGTAGGATTATAGGGTAGCAAGCGCGTTGATCAAGTTAGCTAGGTCGTTGGCCTGGTTGGAGCTGCAATATTCCGGTTGGAATTTGAAATAAATCATGCTCTGCAGGTTAGATTTGTTTGTGCACAAGATACCGGGGAAACGCACGCCCGGGGCTTAGACGGCTTTGGCGCCGGCGGGGCCTTACGTACGTACGAATGTTCCATATATGCATGTGGCTGCAGGAGCTGCACCTCAAGCGAGCTGAATCCGTACGATAGCGCATCTTGTACTCGACAAGCGGATAATGTTGGATTTCTTAACTACATATACGAACAGAAGCAAATCCGTTTTGGTCTCACCATGATTGCAACTAATGTGCGATCCTAGAAAAGAAAGATAAAACACAATGACATGCACCATGCAACACGCACTGCTCCTTTTTGAAAAAAAAAACATCTATTATTATATTGAATAATAAGTAGAGTTAAATGGGATCATCAAATTAATTCTAAATTAATATAAATTTCCATGTTAACAGAGAAAAATCTACACCATTGATTATAGTAGGATCAGATTATAACGACTTAGATTCAAAGAAAATGTCCATGTAGACTGCAATAAAAAAGATTGAAATAAAAAATTAAAATAAAAGTTCATTTCAACTACAAAACTACAAAAGAAGTTCATACGTACCAACTATAATAAAGAAATATAAATTTTAAATAAATATCAATATCAATATCAATTATACAAAACTAGCCATCCAATTGCGTGGGACACCATACTCGTTGCAAGAAGATACACATGTGCGAGCATGCATGCATCCTTAACTTTTTCCCTAAAGGGTGATGGTGGCTTGCGAGCAGCTTAAGCTTGGCTAAAAAAAAAACTTGTGCTCAACTCGTTTGCACATGAGCAAGATTTATAGCTCACTCTAATAATGAACACCAGATAAGTCTCATTGGACTGGCCAAACATTATCTTCATGGCCTAATAAAATTTCTAGCCCAAATAATCAGCAATTCAACACATTTTCACATTCAGCTGACCTTATGTATGCACCTTCATTACCTAACTCTAACACAATCCCCTACTCCTACGCCTCCAACCAAAATCGACTTTACCTCCTCCCAACGAGCGACACATTCCAACTCCATCCCTGCTCTCCTCTATGGTCGGGGGCGCCCCAAGCCTCTCCCCTCCTGACCGGAGCCACCTCCACCCCTCCCATCCTCCTGACTGACGACGCCTCCAACCACTCCTGTGTGGCTACGAAGTTAGCGACACCATGCAGCGACAACGATTGCACGACCATGAGGCAATGATAGTTGTGTCACCATGCAGCAATGATGACGACAATGACAGTGGCACTGTGCAGCGACGATGATGACTGTACTAACCGCTAGCAGGTGTTGTTTTTAAATTGCAAATTCCGAGGTTTCTAGTGACTAAGCCACAAGCAACTTGCGAGCTTTTACGAGCCTAAGTCGAGCAGGCTTTCTAACTCGGATCAACCATCCGAGCGAGCGGAGCCAAGCCAGCTAATGAGAAAAATGAGCCAAGCCCATCTCGCTTATATTCGGCTTGTTTCCACCCCTACTCGTGACCCATTAATTCCCAAATTTGTGTTAGCCAACTAAAATGAAGACTTCTGTGGTTGTCTAGTTCTTGATAGTAAGGTATTGAATGATATACATATATTTTAGAGATCATCTAGCTCATAGTTGTCTGAGATATTCTTTGTCTTAGCCAATTTTCTGTCAAATTGCTCTCATCGATTTTCTTCCAAATCGCTCTCGTTGTCTCTTAACTTCTTTGACTCCTACCCTTCTCTTTCTCCCTGACTCCTAGATGTACAACTACCCCTCCCCCTCGCTTCCAATGCCACATCTCCTCTTCTCTTCGTCGCCCCCAACGCCGCCCATCCACCTTCTCCTACCTCATTGAGACATGCTTCACACACCTCCACCACCTCTCCCGCCCCTGCTAACGATCTATCCGTGGTCGACAGCGCCCTCGTTGCTCAGCCCTACATCCTCTCGCTGCCCTGTCGACACCAACCTATTGGTGTGTCGTTGTGTGTCGATCCACCAATTAATAGCCGCCACCCCATAGCCTTTGTTTGTTTTCGTGGCTTCTAACATAATTGTTGACACGTCACCTCACTGTCCTATTACAATTCCTTTGCACTACTAGGTCGCCACCTCTTCGGTTTCTCTCTAAGGTTGAGGACGTTGGTGGAGCCTTAACCCTAACTAATCTCCTAATAACGGCAGCGACTCCAGAAGGGAAGGCAGGTTTCTGAGTTTTTTAGGCAACCGACGAATAACAAGATGCCTTATTAAGCAAAAATGTCAAGTCGATCTATAGGCTACGGCGCCGTTGCGCGCTCATAGCTGCTTATGCCTTTTTGCCGCTGCTACCAGCAAAGGGGCGCCGATACTTCAGTTTGCATGCAAAGGGATGTCCTGATTCTCTTCATCGACGATCGATGGCTTCTTCGCCGTGTGCATATCGCCGCCCCGCGACGCAAGCAACCAGGTCAAACCCAAACAACTCAGTAGCATATACGCTGCATTCATGCATACACATCCTATGGCCTGTCACGTCGGCGTACATATCTATGTAAACAGGATGTTCTTGTGGAAAGGAATACACTGCTTTCCTTTGCAAGATCTTCATTTGTACGACATTGTTAACCAACTAGCGATGTTTTATGGGCGACGTATCTAATGCAAATGCCCATTGAGTGCTAATATGCTAATAACAGATTTGGGGCATCATATCCATTAGGAGCGACCCAGATCTGGAGAGGTGGAAACCACTTTTCTCACTTAAACACTTTCACGAAAAACCCCCTGACTTTCTAAATGGAAAGGGGCTTCCACCTTTTCATATCTGATCCACTTCTTGTAGATCTGATGGTTCAGATCTGCTGTTAGCATATTAGCACCCAATAAACATTTGCACCGGATATGTTGCCTGTTTTATGTTTACACGCTCGTGACGTGTGACATTACCTTCATAAGGCTTAAGTATATTTTGGATTTTTTTAAAAGGTTTTTTAGATTTTTTTCCCCCTATAGTGACGTGGTGGAACCTGATTGCGCGATGTTGTGCAATCAAAGAAAATAATCCAACTATTTTTGAATCCTAAATCTTTTAAAAAAAATGTACAAGAAATAAGGACTTTAATTACATGCTTTCAAACTATAGTTATATGTTTCAAAGTTCTTTTTTTATTTCTATTATTTATTAATCATTTTATAGAAGTTAACATTTCTAATGCTTAAATTCGTTTATGTACCCTCACCATGTTTTTTTGTTGCAGAAAATATTAGAAATTCATATTAAATACTAAAGTTGATATAATATATTAGAGATAAACTCTAAATCCGATCCGGTATGTTAGAGATAGATTATGAGTTAGATATAAACACTATATACGAAAACAAATCTAGCCGTGCAAACGCGCGGGCCACCTTGCTCGTTAATTTCATAAAGCATAAGTATATTTTGGATTTTTTAAAAATATTTTTTAGATTTTTCCCTTGTAGTGACATGGTGCAACCTGATTGCGCGATGTTGTGCAATCAAAGAAAATAATCTAACTATTTGTGAATCCTAAATCTTTTTTAAAAAATGTACAAGAAATTAGGACTTTACATGCTTTCGAACTATAGTTATATGTTTCAAAGTTCATTTTTTATTTCTATTATTTATTAATCATTTTATAGAAGTTAAGATTTCTAATGCTTAAATTCGTTTATGTACCCTCACCATATTTTTTTTTTGTTGCATTTTGGAATTTTTAGATTTTTTTGTTTTTCCTGGAATTTTTAAGATTTTCTTTTTTCAAAGCTTATTTTTTATATCTATTATTTCTTAATTCATTTTGTAGAAGTCAATATTTCTAATGCTTAAATTTATTTATGTACCGTCACCATAATTTTTTGTTGCAATATAGAATTTTTTAGATTTTTGGGATTTTTTAATTCTTTTATGAGTGTGACGTGGTTGTTCAGGGATGCGCCACGTGGCGCAACCTGAAAGCAGTCTGTAAGGGCTTTGTGTGTGTGTATCTATATATTACTCCCTCCAGTGTCAAAAAACTAGTCGTTTTAGCCTTTCATCTAGAGTAGTAATTAGATGAGACCTTTGGGAAACCAAAAAAAGAGGCGCAGGTGCATCTATTGGTATATGGGAAAAGTTCTCATAAATTCATTGCTACCAATTAATGAATCAACTAGCCTTTTATAGGGGTCTTGATATTCTAAATTGTGTCTAAAACGACTAGTTTTTTGACACCGGAGGGAGTAGTTTGCATTAGAGTGAGGTGTTCTCTTTAAATGGTAATATCAATCTGAACATGACTTTTGCTGATATTTTGACTTGCTCCGTTGGAACTTTACCTGTGAGATATCTTAGAGTGCCAGTTAGCCCTTTGTTGACATTGAAAAATGATCCATCTGGCTATGAATTGAAATTGAGAAGTTGACGAAAGATGAAAGCTGATGAAGCCCAAAAGCTAATAGACAGAGAGCTGACGAGGCCCAAAGGGAGGGTAGATGGGTAGTAATTTGATCCCTCTCGATGAATGGGCAAGGTTAGAGATCCAGGAATACTTCCAATCAGATCCATCCTGGGGGTGATTGAAATTAATTTGATTGGATCGACTAACCGGCCTGCACTGATTTCAACGGCCAAATAAATCGCAAGGGGAAAAAAAATAATCATAGGTCTTGAGAGGGAAAACAGAGAGAGGCATCGGAGAACTCAATGCTACACCGACAGCGCACTCGCTAGAACCGAGCCCCCAACACAGTAGTAGTCGTAATACTACTAATTAACCATGCCTCCTACTAATTATTAATACTCTAATGAATCACTGCCTCCATCGATCGATCTTGCGCATGCAGTCCCCGCACGCACGTCGACGTGGAACGCACGTGCGCGCATACACCGGCGCCGGAAGCGCGCATGCATGCAGCAGCTAGGATCGGTCATTGGGAGGGGCACTGGGCGGTGGCGGGGCCGAAGAAGAGGACGCTGGTGGGGCAGTAGATGGCCTGCAGCCCCACCGGCGGCGAGGTCCTGCTCTCCTTCACCAGCGAGAGCCCGATGGCCTTGTTGGGCGGGTAGAAGGGCCTGTCGCACAGCGGCGTCGGCGACGGGCCCAGGTACACCTTGCAGTTCTGCGCCTTGAAGTTGCCCAGGTCGTAGAACATCACCAGGAAGTAGCCGTTCGCGTCCGTCACCGTCCCCGTCGCGTTCACCACCTTCTTCCCGTAGCACACCAGCTGCGCCGTCGCGCCTGCATCCATGATCCATCCATTGGTTAACATTCGTGTCAGCTCTCACTGCCACTGATCGATAATTCGATATATCTAACACGGCCGTGCATGCATGCATGCTGCAATGTGCATATATATGTAGCTCAGAGATGTACGTAGGAATGCAAACCTTGGAGAGGCGACGCGTCCATGTCCTGGCTGTAGCCCCTCATCTTGCAGGACTTGCAGTAGATGACGCCCTCCACGATGACGAACGGCGGCGGCGGCGGCGGCGGCGCCGGTGCGAGCTCCGAAGACGAGGCCGACGGTGCCATGGCCGTGTCAATGGCCGGGGGATCGGCCACCACATTGCAGGCAGGGAGTAGCAGGGCGGTGAGGACGAGCAGGGCGGCCCTGGCTACGGCTGCGTGGCGGCTCATCTTTTGCTAGGGTTCAGAGCTCTGACTATTCTGCCTATCAATTAAGGTCTCTCCTTAATCTAAACACACTAGCACTGTGACTACAGTCGCGATGCAGCGGTGAATCGTGATCAGACGTCCGGGCACGGGTTAATTTATAGGGGGATCTGGTCCTCGCTTCTCCCGGCCCGTTGCCGTTTTGACCAGACGAGCTGCGTTGGCTAAACCAGATTCTATTCACAGTTAATGCAGTTAATGCCTTTGTTTTCTAATGAACGTAGGGCAGATTACGAGATGAGGGTAAAAATATGTACGAGTACTACTTTTTCTTGTTCCGTTGGATTGGACGACCTTGGAGGCGTCGATGAAGTGCACGGTGGTAAACAACAGTTGTTCACAAGGTTAATTGCATGCATATACTCCCTCCGTTCCAAAATACAAGGCGTATTTTGACCGGAGAAAAATCAAACTTAGTAAATTTTGATCATAAATAAATCAAATAATATGCATCGTTGGTATACCAAAGTTGTATCAAATTGTTCATATTTAAAATTGCTTTTTGATACAATATTACTCATATATTGTAACAATTCGTAATATATAATAAAGGAATATAAATGTCAAACTCTACCTTTTAAGACATTTGTGAAGTCAAAATATGCCTTATATTTTGAAATGGAGGGAGTATTATAAATGTCATGTACTCATGTGTTGAATTGAAAGAAATTATCACAGAACACGTTATTGTTATATATTATAATTCACAGATAATTGGAAACATATCTTTTAAAAAATTGACTAGTCGAAATGAAAAATACCATCACCTTGTTTTCTCTCCCGGTTCCTCTAGCCATCTCTCTCAGGCAGAGAAATGGAGGGGAATGAAGATGGAGGTATATTTGTAATGATTCATAAATTATAATTAATGGTATAATATTAATTTTATGTTATGTAATATCATTTCTTCGAAATTGGTACTTAATAATAACATATATGCAATTAACCTTGTTTGTAACATTCATCCACCTCTCTATGAATGTAGTTACAAACAGCGTTGACCCAGAGGGCGTGCAGGTTGTGCAACCGTACATAGGTCGCACAAAGCCCCTAAACCCGAAGGGCCCATTAACGTATCTCACAAACACAATATAATATGTCTTTTAATGCACTTCTACCGTCCAAACACAAGTTATAAAGTTCAGATGTTTTATTGGACACCATTTCAAACTTTATATTACTTTTACTTCATTTTTGGGGTCTATTTTACTTTTGTACATCTTATAATGTTATGTTTTTGGCCTTATTTTAATTTTTGGTATAATTTTGCACCAGGTCCTCAAAGCGAAAGGACTAATATTGGTTATAGATGACTTGTACAGTGAGTCATTTATATATCTCTACCTATAGACATCATAATTTTATTTATAGACGACTGACTATATATAGACCCCCTTAATCCTGTTGATGTTGCCGAGCTCCCCGCGAGGCCGCAACCCTCGATGCTGTTGCGTTCGCGGTGGCCCTAGTCTGGTGAGTGAGATGGAGAAAGATCGAGGTGGTCGGTGGTGGCTGGGAGGTGAAGACGGCGGTGGGTAGGAGGACGACATCGGTGTAGACAACGACCAACCGGCTCAAACATGCCATATAAGAGAGAGGGTGAGTTTAGAGAGCGAGAAATACATATTAAGAGAGGGAGAGTGATGTGGTTGTTATGTCGATGTCATGTGTCTATCATAACAATGAAACGATGCCATGCGAAACCTACCTAAAAACACCATGTTGACCGGTAAAAGGACCAATCAATCCCGATTTTGATAAATAAGGATCTGGCAAGTCTGGCATTTGTGTTGATAGACCAATTTGGTCCCACTGACATAGTCGAGGGACCAAATTAGCACCTTTTTCTTTATCAGATAGGTGGTCATTTTGCAATGAATTGACGCTAGAAATTTATTTCACTAAAATCGGATTATGGCCTTGTTCTTTTCAGCGTATCGTTGCGTTCTTTTCAGCGTATCGTTGCGTTAGCGTATTACTGTGGCAAATTTGAGAGCCCTCGAAATAAGGTCTAAAAATTATTAAAAAATAATTAAAAATAGTTTTAGAATCTTTGGAAGGACTACTAAAAATCACGAAAAAATAGTCGCAAATTATGACAATATATAGCCTATATAAAAATAACAAAATTTGCTACGGTACCGCAATGGTACGATACGCTGAAAAGAACAAGGTCTAAGATGTGTTTTTGATATCCCATTGAAGGGTAAAAGGAGCTTGTACAATTAATGGATCCGGTGGCCTTCTAGTTGGTCTTAACCACCGACAAGGAGGGGTCTACCGTTTCTTCTCCACGGATAAGAAAAGTGAGAAAGTGAGAGAACAGTGAGAGGGAGAAAGAGATGGTCAGGAAGGAAAGGGAGGAGGCAGGGGTGGATCCATCATGTTGGCACTGAGGTTGACTTCGGTGTCTTTTAGATAAATCCTTCTTACTTATTGCTATCTCATTAGTATATAGATATAAACATATAATTTGACGGTTTGGCTTAAACCCAGGCGACTGGGCTTGCTACGGCGGCGGCCGACGGGTGGGCCCACGGCGCGCGCGCGCGTGCCCAGTCGTCTGGGCTGCGGCCACTCCCATAATTTGAAGCTTAAAATTAGTGATTTCGATGGCTTCAGCAATTTGTTTTTCTATATCCACCCCTGGGAGGAGGGCGACTCTGCTGGCCTAGCGCCTTTGCGCCTGGGGGCGGTGCCGGCACGACGCTAAGCCCATGCTAGGGCTCGGCATGGTGGCGGCTGGGGCTGCGGTTAACGCGCAGAGGGAAACAGCGGCCATGCAGTGTGTGCTGAGGAAGAGGCGGCACAGTTGCCCGACCACTTCGACGTCTATTACATGCCATGCATGTTAATGCTTGTCACTACTGACCGTTACCCTTGGATTGCTGCTCGAAACACTGCCTTGGCTGGCTCCCCTATCCTCTCGTCCCTCTTGTGTCTAATTCAGGAAGAGACAAAGCAGGGATGTTGAGGACAGCGAAATCCAATGGCGATGAGCGTATACCGTTATGTACGAGTGGAACGGTATAATATTCAATCGAATTTTCTGCAAGCTAAATGCGTCTTATATAAAAAAAACGAAGTAAGTGTTTGTACTACGTTCTACAATTGTTCGGATTTTCTTTTCTTGGAATTGCCTGTTTGGAAGAGTGCGTGATATCAATCCATTCGTGAGAATGCGTGCAGCTAGGTTTGAGCGTAGCTGCGACTTTGTTTGACTTCACGGAATTACAGCAAGTAAATGCGTGCATCGCTATCGAAATGATGCCTGTGATGGGGACCGTTTGAAAACCACTTGCTGAAGCGGTCTGGTTTTGTTTTCCAAAACAGATCCAAATTAAAAATCAAAACATGAAAGTGATCCGTTTTCGATCTCCAAATCATCCATTTTTGTTAGTGAAAAGGGTATAATCTGCTAGCTCGTTTCATCAATGCATCGACATTTACAATTGTATTTGCAGTTTGCCCTACTCCCAAGCAGGTATTAACGAGGACATGGGTGATGCACAGGGAGATGGTTAATTTGCCAGCTTGATTCATCAGAACGCCGGTCGCCAGGTGCTATCTTGACAGATGGGGTGCACGCTACCTGTCTTGGATAATGATCACGTATATACATTAAATCCATGGATTGCCGCGCCGAACGTTTCACCACGCCGAGAAGTTGAATTGCTCTATTAAGAGGACGGGTACAAGGAGAAGTTAATCCTTGCGGGGATGTAAATAGGAATAAACTATTCTTCGTTGGGGATGGTGAGGACGGGAACGGGAAAAAAAATTCCCTTAGGGACTCAGTTGGGGATCTGAAATTAGTTTACTCTATTTGAATTGTTAGGCCGCAAACATGTCATCTAGCCCATTATATCCATATTTTTATATATGCAATAATCAAATCTCCAAATTATACTCACTTTATGTTTTCTTATCTCTTGACATGATTTTAGGGTGAAAATGGTGATAAGTGTTTTTCTCTTGTGTATAATTTTCGCGGAGATGGGTCCCTGACAACAGGGCCCCACCACACGAATGGGGATGGGGCCGGGGAATTTTGATCCTCGAGACGGGTAAACCTTTCTTTTTGTTGCCACCCCTAGGTGTAGGTGGAATGTCTTTGGAGGGAAAAAATTTCCACGCTTTTCGTTCAATCAAGTTCTGTTTGGTTTCTCAACTTCAAAACCCGGCGGCCAACCTCTCTATATTATTAGTATTGGACAAGATACCCCATCCAAAACCACACGGTTTTGGATAACGTCATGTCCAAGCTAGAATGTTTTTAGAGAAAATAAATTCATAAAACTCAAATAAATTATAGAAAATCTTAGAAATATAAAAATACCTATAAATTTAAATAATTGCATAGAACCAAACATCCAATAAAACTATTATATTTGTGTGGAAACTTATGTGGCAAAATTATATTTGTTTTATAAGGTGTTTTACAGATTAAATAAATGAAGTATTTATGATAATTAGTTTGTCTTGTTTGGAAAATTGGAAGAAATTAATAACAATAGAAGGTTGCCTTTCAATTTGAATTTTTAAATTCAATGTCAAAAGTGAGTTTGACCTTTTAAATATAATTTTAAATTTTAAATTCAAAGGTAAAAATAACATCCTTACATTCTTACTAATTTTTCCATAATTCCAAAAGCTAAATCCATTTTTCTAAAAGCCAAAAAATTTTCTAAATTCTTAATTTTTTTAAAAAAAAAAGTTACTATAAAGCAAAAAAATTGCATATAAGTATAAACATAAATATTATATTTTATTGCATATTTGGACACCACATCATCCAAAACCCGGGTGGATTCATAGAAATGTTGATTGTCTTGTATTTTGTCCAGTATTGCATAGAAACGTATTTTGTCCAGTATTGCATAGAAATGTTGATTGTCTTGTTTTGGAGTTGAGAGCACAAAACTAAACTTTACCGATAGTTGAATAGGCAAAGCGGGCTTTTTTCGAAATAGGCCGCAGGCCCGAAACGGTGCAGAAACGCTATGCCGCTATAGGCTTCAATGTTAAAAGCCCATTTTGCTCTTCATGGGAAACTACCGGTTTTGGAACTCGGCCCGGAGGGGTTGCCAATTGACTATGGGCTTCTCCCAGTTACTGCGTGGTGGGGGTCACAAGATCCTGTCCGTTAATGCCTGATCACACGGTCAACCTTTTACAAGCGCTAGGGTTTCCCGACGCTGCCGCCCTTAAAACCCGGGAGAACGGCCGGCGAAGGCTGCCGCCGCCTCTTCGACCTTCCTCCCCCCTGCTCCAGTTTGCTCTCCGCGTTGCCGTGGTTTCCCGTTTTTGCTCTCTTTTATTGTTCAGATGTTTATATCTCTCGTCTTTGAAGTACTCGCGTTGATTTCTTCTTATTCGGAGCAATGATGAGACAATTAAGTTGGTTATGATCCCACGGGTGTGATTGTTGATTATCTATATCGCTACGTTCTTGCTGAGCTCCCTTCGTTGCGCTTTCTTTTTTAATCTGTTTCTTTAGTCTTTTTTCGCCGGACTCTCGGTTTTTTTTTGCTTGGGTGATTTTTGAAACATGGAATCGAAAGAAAGCTTTTGTTCTGTTCTGAATTATCTCTTTTGCCTCCGCCGTTGTCGAGATTTATTTCGCTCGGTTTTAATTCAGTCAAATCATGCATTTTTTTTCATTCCAACTGCAGACGAAGATAAACAAAAGGAAATTGTTCAGATAGTTGCGTGGGCATTTCCTTCGAAAATACATTCCATGAACGCTTGGATAGTGCAGTCTTTTACAACCCCGAAAAGGCATTGCAGAATCTTTCACCCCGACACACTACACGCAATTCAGAACAATAGAGCGTAGAATCTTTCACCCTCAAGGATGCATAATCTTTCAGCCTCAAGCTTTCCTCCGTTACTAGTTGAAGCCTGTATAAGTTTAAAAAATGTTGTGCAAAGACGAACGTCAGACCACCAAATCACTAATCAGGAGCAGTCGCTCTCTCTAAAAAAAGGACCAGTTGCTGGGTTCTAAAAAAAGAGAGCCTACCCAGTTTGAGGTCCAATCCATTGCCTAGCGAGGTGGATGCACCTTCCCCGTCTTTCAGAGTCTGAGCATGTGCAAGCTTTGAACAAATTTACAGGAAGATAGGTCAATTAGACTTTGAATATTATGAGGAAAACAAAATGTTGAAGTTCACGAAAACAAAAATTGTTCATCTCTTAGATGTGTCTAGAATTAGCTGGCAACTTTAGCTACGCTCCACGCCTCCACCTCCAACAGCTACCAGCAGATTCGATGTAGTTACCACTTGCTAGCATGAGGTGAAAGTAGCTGTATGGATGCATGGCTCTACATCTTGTAGGTCCGTAGAATCTTCTAGGTTGGTAGGCTTTGTCACATATGCACATTGTCTGTTTGGCTTGTGACTAAGCTAACCTTAAATATACCACAGTTTTTCTAGGTGATGTCTTGCCATATTTTTTTTAGCATATTTTTTTATCACCTGATCCACAAATCATAAAATCATTATTTTGCCACAAGGGGCGCCAAATTTCTTAGCCACGACCCACAAAAGTGTGAAACTTGACACACTCCCTAATGTTAGGTGTGAGCAAGTTGTGGTTGCAATACAAAGGAGCTTGACTCGTGCGCTGAAGATTCTTGGTCTACTTTTATTATACGAAATCCTATTCCTTGAGACTCTAGAAGGACCCCTAATTTTACAATAATCTATCCAGGCCTCTGTAACAAATGTTCTAGCAAGGGCGTAGCAAATTGAGAGGAAATATTCAAACATGTATTTTGTTATAGAGTAAATTACACTGTTGTCCCTTAAAGTTGGTCGAAAATCTCACTTAGCCCCCCCAAACTTTGTTTTATCCGCTGCGGCCCCTTAAAGTTGTTTCCGGGTGTCACAAAGCCCCAGAAAGTTAAATTTTGTTGCACCACAACCCACGGAAGTTGGCTTTGGGTGAGAAAAAAAATTAGCCTGCGTGACACCCGGAAACAACTTTAAGGGGCCGGACAAAACAAAGTTTAGGGGGCTAAGTGAGATTTTCGACCAACTTTAAGGGGCAACAGGGTAATTTACTCTTTGTTATACTTCATGTGTTCATAAAAAAAACAAGAAAGTTAATAGCCTGATTTGATCCGGCACCCAAACATGGAATCATCGGCGTATTAACCAAGAAGTTTGACTTGATCTGCCGTGATCCGTTGAGAAGCTACAGATTTGAGAATGTATTGACGTGATCAGATTATATTACAAGCATCCCAACAGCCCCTCTATCCCACCCCCAAAACACTATTTATACACACATAAATAGTGTTTTAGAATGTGAGATAAGGGGGCTATTGGGGATGCTTACTCTTTTGCAGTTTTGCTGTACATATAGAGATATATATGTGTGTGGTATATATATGAAGTAGGACTCTATTTTTGTTGTATATATAGATATGCATAGAGTTGGAGAATGTATTGGCGTGATCAGATTATATTACTTACCCTCTTTTGCTGTATATAGAGAGATATATGTATATGGTATATATAATATAGGAGTCTATTTTTGTTATATCTATAGATATGTATCGATATGATCAGATTATATTACTTACCTCTTTTACTGTTCTACATATGCTAAGAGGTTAATTGTTGGCATATTTGTGGGGACTCAAATTAAGCAATGGTACAATAAATTGGAGCTAAAACAACAAGAACCTCGAAATTGTTGCCCAAAAGAACTTGGTGAACCCAACACTCAAATCGAGAGTGGACACTGTGCAGTTATAAAACAAGCATATTGATCTGCACGTTTGCGAAGCTAGCTGAAGGATTCGTCTTAAACCTCCAATTTAATATAAACTTTTATTTTTATTATTTTCTCTTCTAAATTTATAGATTTTTTCTGTTGTAGCGGATATGGACTCTTTCTTTCGATCTAGAACGAGCAAGGTGACCCGCGCGTTTGCTATATATATATATATATATGTGTGTGTGTGTGTGTGGTATATTGGTATATATATGAAATAGGACTCTATTTTTGTTGTATATATATATAGATATGCATCGAGTTGGAGAATGTATTGGAGTGATCAGATTATATTACTTACCCTCTTTTGCTTGTATATATAGAGAGATGTATGTATATGGTATATATAATATAGGCCTCTATTTTTGTTGTATATATAGATATGTATCGATATAATCAGATTATCTTACTTACCTCTTGTATTGTTCTACATATCCTAAGAGGTTAATTGTTAGCTTATTTGCGGGGCCTCAAATTAAGCAATAGCACAATAAATTGGAGCTAAAACTAAAAGAACACCGAAATTGTTGCCCAAAAGAATTTGGTGAACCCAACGCTCAAATGTAGAGTGAACACTGTGCAGTTAAAAAAAACGAGCATATTGATGTGATCCGCGCGTTTGCTCAACTAGCTGCATTCGTCTCCTTCAATTTAAATATAAACTTTTACTTTTGTTATTTTCTTTTCTAAATATATGAATTTTGTCTGTTGTAGAGGATATGGACTTTTTCTTTTAATTTAGAACTGACAATTATTTCTACTATTTTTATTATGAATTTCTATACTATTTTTTATCTGATACAAACTCTCTTTTTTGGCATGAACTCTTATTTCTATTATTTGTATACTGATTTTTTTGTAGTTCATATGAAATATTTTTTAATCAATTTTACTGAATCCACAACAATCAACAGCATAAATCTTTCTCTTTTGACATTGTTTTAATTAGATAATAGATATAAGGTATGAAGATGGTGGTCTCAACTATGCGAGACTAATAACACCATACAGTACAGTAGGCCGAAAGGATTATTGCTCACCTTGTCGTACAACCCGAACCGCTCCTCTTGTCGCCCCCTGATCTGCACGCATAGAAACGTTCGAATAAGCAAGTAGGCGACGTTTCACAGCTCCATGCAGGCCGGTAGAGCATATATGCACACAAGCAGCAGCTGAGGTGCGTACAACGTTGTCGAGGTAGCTGATCTCGCCACCGATCTTGCGGTCCTTCTCGGAGCGCACCTTGTGCACGGCGACCTCCAGGTTGTGCTCCAGCACCTGCAGCGACGGCACCGTGTACTGCTCCCCGTCGTCCACTGTCATGAACCTGCCCAACAAAAAACGCACTCCACCCAGCTAAATACTTGTTGGGTTCTTAGATTCGCACGTGAAACACGACGCTGGCGAGCAAGCTGCGGGTACTTCACCTCAGCTCCTTCTCCAAGACATCGCACATCCTCGCCACCGTCTCCAGCTCGGTGAGCCTCTCCTGGGAGATGCCAAAAACAACAGCAGGTTAACCAGCTTGTGACAAAATCTATCAAGCCTACACTGCGCTGTCGCATGTTCGGACCTGACGGATATCCGCCCAGACTTTGGTGTGCGTGGCAGCCTCGTACCTCTGGACAAACTCCTGAACACTGCGCGCCAAAAGAACAAAGAACGCGAGGTGAATTAATTAGGCTTTTCTCTGCAGTACTCCTATTAGACAAGCACGGATGATGGATGGGTAGATCAAAAAAGCTATAGCATGCGTTATGCAGGAGCTAGCTTACGAAGGGACGGTGGGGGCGAGGTAGTGGTAGAGCTTGCCGGAGGCGGAGAAGAGGAGGAGGAGCAGGTCGGCGTCGCAGAGCACGGCGAGCTCCCTGGCCTTCTTGAACAGCCCGTCCCTGCGCTTGTAGAAGGTGGACTGCCGCTGCGTGGGGTTCTCTATCCGCTTTATCTCGCTCCGCCCCCTCCCCATACCCGCTCGCTCGATCCACCCCCTCCCTCTCCTTCCCAAACTCGCAAAACGCGCGGCGGAGCAGGGCTCCCCGTTACCGAGACGTTGCAAGAAGAAGGAAAGCTTGGGCCGATCGATCTGTCGCAGTGTCGCTGCCGCTGTATAGTAGTGGGCAGTGATGATCGATCGACTAGCTAGCGTGAGTGACCACCGCGCGCGTGGAGCGTCCAGCTGCACGGGACGTGACAGTGGGTGGAGGTAGCTGCGCCGAGAGGTCAGTGGTCGAGCTGGGGCTGCGTCTACAGCTCTAGTGCTTTAAAGATGCTAGACAGGATAGTCTAGTCCCGTGTCAGGGGGAGGTGCGCGCTGTGCGGTGGCCATGGCCTGGTCGGCTTGCTTGCCTGCAGGGGGGAGAGGGAGCACGGCCGGTGACATGTGCCACAGTGCGCGAGGTGACGACGGAGGAGACGGGTCGAGGGCCAGGGGATCGATGCGCCCACGGCCTCTGCTCCTGCTCCTGCGCAGCGTAGCCTGTACGTAGGATAGTGGCTTTCACGTTCACGGTTTACGTACCTAGATAGCATATGGCTACGCGTACGTAGTAACATGACGATCGACCGCCTGGCTCTCGGTGCTTCTCCCTTTGCCGATGCGTGCATGCATGTGATGGGCGCTGTTTAAGCGTTGCTGTAGGATGCTACTGTAGTGCATGCATGCCCGTATATCTACAAGCTCTAGTACGTAAGTACGTGTGCCTAGAAAGTAGAGATCATCTCAGGGAGAGGCAGGCGCACAGCTAGGTTCTTTGCTTTGTACCGCACCGGCGAGTTTATTGTCTTGTTTTTACTTTGCATAGTCGTGTGCAAAAGGAGTAAGCGGAAGCAGGCAGAGGCAGGGGAGTCTCAGCAGAATCTAGCAATGGAACACTTTAGCATATACCAGCTCCTTTGGTATGCATGATAGTTTGTACTTTTGGAAAGCGAAGCGTAGCATGCCATTATATTCTCTCAGTCCCACATACCCACTATACAAGGAAACCAACGAGCCTGCAGCGAACACTGATTAGCCAGTACGAACCTTGTAGTGCTCGCATTACAATTCTCATCTCGTTCATATACAAACAATCTTCAGCATATACGCACTGTGTAGCTTAAAGTCTCAGAGCCAGCTGCCTCCAACATCTCGATCTAGCTAGCTAGGCCACAAGAATTAATAACCAGCCATCCACTCACTAGTAGTACTACTGTTCAACCCCGCCAAAAATGGACTAATGTAGTACTAGACACAGCTTCCCGAAATGGAAAAAGGTGCTCGCCTGGTGGGTGGGTGGTAGTGAATTAAGCACCTGGACGCACGCAGTAGGTTGGGGGTCGGTCTCTCCATGCGATCTCGTAGGATTCGGCCCAGCCGGCGCGCCGCGGGTGGTGGCAACTGGCGGGCACGCTGAAGCCGCCGCGGCAGCAGCCAGCAGCTAGCGAGTAGCGATCGTGGCGTGGCTCCCCTTTCCTAGAGCTAAGCCTGCTCGTTTACTTCAGCTAGCCTGGAGGAAGACGACGACTCAGAGGTCTCTCTCCCCGACAGTTCTGTGACTGATGCGATGCGAATACTGCACCTGATACGACCTATCCATGCTTCAGCTCGCTGCATGCGTCTTGTGGACAAACGGCTCCAATTCATCAGCCTCTACCCGTTTAACGTTGGACGAGGCAACTGGCCTGCTTTCCTCTTACAAGAAAAACCTAGCTTATGTTCAATTTATCTTTTTTGTAAACTTGACTGGCACATTAAGGGTTACGTCCTTACGGTCCTAATCGACAGTTTTAGTTTAGTCTTGTTTTTAGTTAGAAAATTAAGTATCTTAAAAAAAGAGTCAGAGAAAGGCTAAAAATATTTAAAAATATTTTAAGATCTTTGTGAAAAAACCGTACCCCTAAAACAATACAAAACGTTACACCAAGTGGTCCGAACGAAAATAGTAAATCTTTCAAATCAAATCAAAATTAAACTAAAACCACGAATCAAAAAGTACCTACATTTTCACAACCTTTTACAAAAGAAAATATAAAAACATTACGGAACGGATCGCCATTCCAAACGCCATTCCAAACGCTCCCAATGGATGAGCTAACACTAGCCATCAGATCATCTGGCTCTAAGGGACGTCATCGGATGGATAACATTTTAGTCGTCAGATCCTTGACGAGCACAACACGCCCTCGCCGGACATCTACTGCCTTTGCTACGTTGACCAGCGCCTCCGGCAGCATTGCATATCGTAGCGGCTCAACATCAGCATGTCGCCGCTGCACCACCACCACCAGGCACTGTCGCCGACGTGTTCGAGGATGATGAGGTCGTCGACACTGCATTAGCCAGCACCTACGAGGCATACAACCATGTGGTCGGCGTCCACGTACAGGGTGTTCGATTGAATACCCGAGCAGATCCTTGGTACCTGGCGCGTCATGCTTGACGGGTAATGAGTTAGCACTAGTTTCAGTGGGTTTTATGTTGTCTGGAATGCATGTTGAAACTATTTGCTTGATGCACCTTGCTGCAATTTAGGAGTTTTGCTAATAACTGAGCTAGCAGCCTTGTTCAGTTACCCATATCGATTTTCTATTTTTTCTACAAAATTTTATTTTTCAAGACAAAGACACATCATTTTGTGCACATTGTTCGGCACATGTTACACTGATGAATTGGCAAACAAACTCCTATTTTGCTCGGTTTTGATCTCTAAGGATTGATCTTCCGTGAATTGTCCGCGAGTGACTAGCTAAAAATGACACAACATAATTTTAAGTGCCATTTTGATCTAAATTATCTTATTATGTTTAACACACGATATGCACACAAGACGCAAAATCTTCATAAATTGAAAACATGTGAACAAAAGAGTATGATATGCAAGGTCCAAATGTAAAAATTTGCTTTAGATTTCAAATATAGAATTTGAAAATTTGACCAAATGTCTTAGATCTCAAATTTTGGATTGTCATAATTTCACATTTCAAAATCTGGATTTGAAACTTTGACCAAATATATTTGGTTTAAAATTTACAATTTTAAATTTCAAATACAATTTTGTATTTTGAATTTGAATTTTTGATTGGATGGTTTAGATTTTGAATTTTGGGATTCTGGATTTCAAATTTTATTTTTCATAGTTTGAATTTTGTATAGTTCAAATTTAAATTTTCACTTTTTTACTTCAACCCTAATTTCAAATTTTGAATTTGAAAATTTTTCCCAATGCCTCAGATTATGAAATTTGAATTTGAATTTTAATATTTCAAATTTGACACATAAATTTCATATATTACATTTTGAGTTTGAATTTTGGATAACAATCTCATATTTCAATTTTAAACTTTAAAATTTTGTATTTCAAATTTTATTTCATATTTTGAATTCAAAATTTAGACTAAATGAGTTGATTTATGTTTTAAAGTTTGAAACTAAGCCTTAATTTTCTGGAAGGCCCACATTTCAAAATGTGATGAATATTTCTTTTAGTGTAGTAGAATGCACATAATATGCGAGCACCGGTGTAAAAGTAACTTATCCCACACAAAAAGAATGCATGAGCCTTTTATTCAACAATTTTATTTACTATGATATGAATATGTACTTGTGCACTATTTAATTTTATCAAAAAATCACGTAATTTGTTTGTACAATAATCTTGTTCTAATAATGACTTTGTGCACTAATAGTTATATTATATTTATATGTCTTTTTGTTAATGTTAAATGCTACCAATGCTTGAATAATGGTCGAAAAGGAGTCTAAAATGTTTTAAACCTACATGGCGCTTATGACTCATGACATGAGTAACGTGATTGATGATGTTAAAGCTGAGCACTACAAGACAATCGAGTTTTTCAATTTCAAGTTATTTGAAAAGTTTGATTAAGGTCAATAGATATACTCTATTTTGTAAGTTCTTTTCCATGAAAATAGATATAATCATAAATATAATTGTATATATTACTCTCTCGGCTAACATTGTTTGACATTTAAATTTTGGTAATTGTGTCATTTGGTTCCTATTTTGTTGTGATTGCTACCTTGGAATGGATATGTTAACAATGCTAGGCGTTTGGTGTTTTGTTGTGATGGTGATCGAATGGCTTCATCTATATTTTGTACATAAAATGAGACTCTGGCCAAATGACTACATCTATATTTCACATATTCACATTCAGGATGTTTGCTTTTTCTCCCCTTTTTATATGGCGTGTGAAATGAAAAGGGACAAGTATTATACAAGGATGAAAAATATATAGTTGATCACCGTATTCTCTAAAGCCCATGAAAGCGTTAAATAATTGCACAATCAATAAGACAACAACAAAGAAGACCCATTGAATGCATCATTTGCTTGACATGGTGAAGTGCTATAGACAACAATAGTCTCATCAAGTAACATCAAGTGTTACATGCACTACATTCCCTTATTCATGAACTATATTACAATTAATGGGAAAAACAATATACCAGTTTAAATATAAAATTTATGTGTTATTGTTGCAGGAATCGATAAAAACAAGATTTAGTTTAGTAATTAAAGACACGTCAAAGAAACATTTCTATCACATTTTCGTCTACATCCATGCGAGCATAACAAAAGTAAACTCATCGAAAGTAACTACCACCTCTAGAAAAGAACAAGCTGAAATACCACAACCATTATGACGACCACAACTCTTGTTATGCCCACGGTAGAGGATCTTGATATATGGTGGCCATGAGAGGGCCCTGGTGCTGGTGATGGAACTTGAGTTAGACCTGACCCATGCGTCGTCGACGGTGAAATAGGTGTTTTTGGTGGTTTGGCTGGAGCAGCAGAAAATGGAGATGAAACAGGTGAATAGTCGTTGATCGAGGGTGATTGAATTGCTAAAGGTGGTGTTGGAGAAGGTGAGTGTGAATGACTATATAAAGGGGAGGGCACATTAGAGATAGATGGAGAGGGCGAAGGCGGGTGGTGAAGCTGCATTGGTGATTGAGAACTGTTGTATTCATTAGAGAACTTCGGTGTGGATGGTGACGGCAAAGGGGATAGATAAGATGAAGATGGTGCATGGGTAGGGCTAGAGATAGGTGAGACTTTTGATGGGGAAGGTGGGAGATGAATTGAATATGACGGCGAATAAGCATAGGTAGAAGTCGGTGAGATCTTAAAACTTGAAGGTGATGGTGAGGGTGTGTGTGATGTAGATGGCACATGATATGAACTTGAGACAGGTCCATATCTTGAATTTGTTGTTGGTGATGGTGAAGATGCATGAGATGGAGATCTTGTAGAGGAAGGCGATGATGCGGGGGATGGGGAAGGTGTTGGTGCTACCTTTGGGGGTTGTGCTTTTGGTGATGGTGATGGAGAGAGGGACGACAAAGGTGATGGAGCTAGCCTAGGGGGTTGTGGTTTAAGAAACGGCGTTGGAGAAGGGCTTGTCTTAGAGCCTGAAGGTGAATGTGATGGGGAAAATGTTGGAGGTGGAGTACGTTGTTGGGGCTTTGGAGATGGAGATGGAGCGGTCAATGGTGATATGTGGGGAGTAGACTTAGGACTCGACGCAGGGGGAGTGATTTTAGAGCTTGTCGGTGATGGTGAATACGAGGGAGCTACGTATGGTATGTGAGGCTGGTGGACTGGAGATACTAAGGGGGACATAGGTGGTGCATGTGATCCAGGTGATGTTGCTGCTAATGGTGATGGAGAAATATGAGGATGTGTAGACGGTGATGGGGCATGTAATGGAGGGTGCGTTGGAGCCTCATTAGAAGGTGTCGGTGAGAGTAAAGGTGAAGCTGCATGCGTGGACTCTGGTGTGGTTGATGGTGCTTGTGATGGAGGTTGTGTTGGGGCCTTAGGAGGGAGTGAGGGTGATGTGGATGGCACATGCATAGGTGCAAGGTAATGTCTAGGAGACGGTGCAGTTGGTGTTGATGGAACATACATCGGCGAAGGTATCGGAGGAAACACATGGGACTGTGATTTAGGAGATGGTGTGGGAGAAGGACTTTCTTCATGTTTTGAGGGTGGTGGTGAAGGTGTGTGACGAGGAGAGATGGTTGGAGGTAAAGTGTGTGGCTGGGGTTTTGGAGAGTGTGATGGAGGAGCCGATGATGTTGCTGAACGAGGCGATGCCATAGGGCTAGAAGAAGAAGAATTTGATGGAGATATCTTTGGAGATAGCGATGGTGATGTCGAGGGTGATGTTAAAGGAGCTGATCTAGGTCCATAAATTGGAGAGCTTTGCGGTGATTGCGAAGGCACGGGAGAAGATGGATGTGGCCTGCGGGGTTGAGGCGCTAGAGATACCGAGGGAGGCACCGATGATCCACGTGGCGATGGAGAATGTGGGCTCTTCGGAGGCTGTGTCGGAGCATGTGATGGTGTCGGTGATGGCGAATGAGCATAGGATGACGATGCATGAGGTGTCGGCGCCGGAGAAACTGCGGTTGAGGGTGTCGCCGAGGGGGCATGTGATGGATGCAGCTGGGGGACAGGCACCACCGGGCTCAGCGGCGAATGGGCCATGTAATGATCTGCAGCTGGTGGCATGGACGGCGGAAGCGATGGTGCTGCAGGGAGCTGTGGCTGCGGGCTCGCCGGCGGCTCAGCCGGCCCATCCACCACCGCCACCTTGAGCTTCTGTCCCTTCTTGCACCGGCCAGCGTCACCACTGATGAAGTAGAACGGCCCGGTCCTATCCAGCACGTACGCCGAGTCGCCGTCGTCCAGCTCGTCGATGGGTTCCTTCCCGTCGCAGGCCTCGTAGTGGCCCCTGTCCACGACCAGCACGGAGTCCGCATCCTTCTTGTATTTGAACACTACAGATCAGCTCAAAAAAACACTACAGCAAATCAGTCCTTGCATGCTATCAAATTGAACAGTACTTGCCAGATGCTATCATGTACACACACATATATGGCCAGAAGATCGATGCAAACACACGTATACGTACCAAGCGTGTCGTTAGCCTGGAAGCGGTTGCGGCCAGCCCAGTGGTCGTAGCTCTCGGCCGGCTTGCCTACCCAACCGTCGCCGTCGCCGACGTAGAACACGCTGCCGTGGGAGGTGACCACCGAGGCGGCCATGACCGCCACGAAAGCTAGCGCTAGAACAAGGCTGTCATTACAAAGACCCATTTTCGGTGCACTTTGAGAGCTAGATCGATGCATGCACACGTACCACGTACAGTGTACCAGTGTGGGGGAGCTAGCAATTGCCGTGCGTATATAAATGCATGGCGCGACAACATCACCGTGCAGGAAGGATCGATGCATACAAGCTAGCTAGTGACAGGTTAGCTAGTAGTATATGGGATTAGAGCGCGCCTTCCTCCAAGTCCACCGGCATACACGGCCACTTTGCGTACGAGGCATGCTTGCTCTGTACTCATAAGGCCCAGATTAAGGGGAGGTCGGCATGCGAGCGATGCACCTTTGCGTACTAGGCATGCTGCTTCTTGGGGGTACAATAATAATGCGGTGGAACTCAGCTGCGAAAAAAGGTTATTATTTGGATTTGCTAAATATCAGCTATCTATTTTTTTTGTTTTTGAGCGGTCAGTACTAGTTTATCTATACTATTTTTCTATTTACCTCTCGTTCTTTTCAGCGTATCGTTGCGTTGGCGTATTACTGTAGCAAATTTGAGAGCCCTAAAAATAAGGTCTGAAAATTATAAATAAAAAATAAAAAATAGTTTTAACATCTTTGGAAGGACTACTAAATGTCACAAAAAAATCGTTAGAAATTATCACAACATATAGGCTATATGAAAATAACAAAATTTGCTACAATAATACGCAACGATACGATACGCTGGAAAGAACAAGGCCTTAGTGTGACGGTAAAAATTTAGTTATTTTGTATTGAAAAAAATATGTATATAAACTAATATCATTTTTTAAAATTTTTATTTGATTGACTTGTTTGTTGTTGATTTTGATAGAAATTTGGTTTGTAAGTTGGGAAATGGATATATTTTATAACTTCTAATAGGATTTGCTATGCATGTTTTTTATTGGCTTTTAGTTTGCATTGGATAAGTTGCTAGTCTTGGACAAGCTTAGTGGCAGACGGTTGCTTTTGAAATTTTTTGCGATCACCTATCCAAGACTAGTCAACACATGCTAAAAGATAAATAAAAACATTCATATCAAATTCTACTTGAAGTTACAAAATATATCCATATAGCTAGCCCAAACCCCCCACCACCACAAAAAAAGCATGCAGCATTATTTATAGCAAAATAAACAACAAACTAGTTAATCAATGAAAATTTTAAAGATATTATGTCAATTTATATACGTTAATATTTTTCAATATGAAATAATTGAATTTCCACTGTTGAACTAAGTGGGAAATAGTGTAGACAAACTGAAAAAGTAGTTGACTGCTCAAAAAGTGAAAAGAAGGTGACTGTTGTTTAGCATATCCGAGAAAGTTATGTCCATCATGATTGAAACTACGAGGTGGGTTTTCAAAGATGGTTTTGGTTCATTCATTGACTTTTCCGATTTTGAACCAAAATCATCTTTGTTCGGGTGCCATCTAAATGATGATACTTCACAACCACGTCCTAACGGCTAATGCCATCCTATGCCGCTAGCCATCGAATTGCTATTTCTACTCCCTCTATTGTAGAAATCAGGAAACAACCTTCTCTCCTTTTCTTTTAGTGTGGATTTACCTGCTATGTTCGACAAAACATTGCGAACTGGCTTCACCTTCCCTCCTATATCCTTCTAAATGCTCCCACCCTCTTAGCTTATTGCACTGGCGGCAGGATGACGTTCTCCAATCACTACCATGTACACAACTCAAAGAGGTGAATTCTACCATCTTAGGGGTGCTATGTAACGTTCAGCTCGAACACAACTCTAGAATTTTTCGTCTTACCAAGTGTTCGCTAACTGTGATCACTTATGTCAAGGATAGTTTATGTCGATAGGAGTTGACATCCGACGGTAAGATTACTGACATAATGTAAGGCAACTCTTTTGTCCTTTCAAAAAAATTGTTTGTGTATGTTTTATTGTGCAGGAAGTAGACCAAGGGGAATGTATAGGGGTCTCGCGCCGTAGAAACGAGTTGTTCGTTTGTTCTGCATGTGGCGAAATGCGTGCGTGCTTGTAGGGTAGGCCGCAAACCGTGGCTTTGACTCTGAAAAACAACTAGTTCGGCGTGTCCTGCAGTCGTACGTGTACTGGTACTAGTAACATGTGTATAGCAGTCGTGCACTAGCAACAAGTGCACGTGCTACTCAAAGAAATGCATATTAATATATTATATATCTTTCTCGTGTACACGGGAAACACCGATCTTCGCCCTTCGGCGATGATGATGATGATGAATAGAGCACGAAAAGGTGACGTCTATTAGTGGAGAGGTCGTGACATGTGGGATGTGCAAACTGCAAAGAGTTATCTGGAGGGCTTGTTAAGCTGGTCGGCCCATGAACTCAACACCCGTGGGCCATGGAGCATGGAACATAGAATTGCCAGCCGAACCTGTTTAACCAGACACTTGTAGATTCATTTTTTATTTGTTTATCATATATTTATTTTTTTATTATAGATTTTTTTTTGTTTATCTCGTTGACTATTTTTTCTAGTGATTTTATACTGTTTTCCAGAGAATTGCACCTTTTTCCCACTGATTTTGTATCGTTTTCCACCTTTCGGTTTATCTGAAGAAATGTTTTTTTTTGGAACTTTTTCTGCATGTTGCAGGATGACTTCGCGTGGGAGTGTTGCTTTTTTTATAGATTTGTTTTGTTTTTTGTTTATTATATTTTCATTTTGTTTTTTGTTTATTATAGATTTGTTTCGTTTTTCGCAGCCGCCTGTGCGCCGGCGAAACGGAGGCGCCACGGATTACCGCATTAATCGTCCACTAATGAGTGCATGCGCTGGATTAACGCAATAATAAACACGTGCGTGCGACGGATTAATGCATTAATTAGTGCACTTGAATAGCGAAAGTTTGGATTAATCCACAACATACATGTGTTTTTATTATAGATTTATTTTATTTTCTGTTTATTATAGATTTATTTTGTTTTCTGTTTTTGTAGAATTCAGTATGTTATTGTATATTATAGATTTATTTTGTTTTCATTTATTATAAATTTATTTAGTTTTCTGTTTGTTATAGATTTATTTAGTATGTTATTTGTTTCTTATAATTTTTGTTTTTGTTTATTATAGATTTTTTACTAATTGCTACAGTATTACTGTATGCTACTGTGTCTACAGTGTATGCTATAGTGCCCTGCAGTTCTGTCCTTTTCTTTTTTTTCTGCATGCGTTGCTAGCTCACAACGCCTGTATTATGCATCTATTGGCGGGCGCCTGCACAAAGTGGCGCCTTGCAGGCGCATGCCTAGTAGTCCTTCCCAAAGAATATATACCCCCACGCCACTCAATTCGCACGCCTGCCTCTGTTACTTTCGTCGACCTTCACCCGAATGCACCGGCGTGCGAATTGATTTCCTCTATGCCATTTTGGCTATTTTTTCCATTTTAGCCCATCTCTTGCTATTTTTCTTTTCATTTTAGCCCCTCCCTCTCCTGGCCGCCTACTTCGCCTCCGTCGCCAGCCGGCGCCCACTCCGCCCGTGACCTCCTCCCCGACCGTCGCCGTCTCTAGCCTCCGCAGGGGAAGACCAGCGGGAGCGGCGTCTAGGCGGTCGACGTCCTCAGGTTCGAGCAGAATCGACTAGTGGTATAGGACGAGGAAGCAGAACGGGCGGGCAGGGCGGAGGTGGGAGACGACGATGGTGTAGGCACGGCGGTCGGGGAGGAGGCCGTGGCCAGAATAGGCGCCGGCCGGCAACGGAGGCGGCCAGCAGAGGGAGAGGGGCTAAAATGAAAAGAAAAATAGCGAGGGGCTAAAATGGAAAAATAGCCAAAATGACATATAGAGGAAATCGATTCGCATGTCTGGTGGCATTTGGGTGAAGGTCGACGAAAGTAATGGCATATAGAGCCAGGCATGCGAATCAAGTGGCATGGGGTAAATTTCCCACTAGCAAGAGGCATAACAAAGAAAATAAACGAAACGAACAATAACAAATTAATCATGCTCTAACGTATAAAACTATTGACAAATGGCGGTTTCAAGGATTCACCCCCTCTCGTTCGAAGGAGCTGAATCGACAAGCGAATTTTGGAAGCTATTAGTGGCGCGGGTTGCTAATAATTTGAGCGAAAAATCATGTCATTTCGCCGCAATCAAATATGCCAAGAAAAAAGGGAAATGAGTGCCTTGAAGAATGGCCAGATTCTAGGGTTAGCTCCAGGAGAGCTCTAATCATGACAACCTAGTCTTGTAATATTATCAAAATCAAAAGCTTAAAAGGGCCTACATATCTTTTGCGGACTGGCATTGGATGAAGAGATGGATTGAGTAAAGTTTATTCAACATTGAAGTGACAAAGAGAGCAAGCTACACATCCATTCCAAATTCCCTTTCGACGAAGAAGGTTCCAAGTGTTCAGTTGATTGAGTAAGATCAACCACATAAAGATTTTATGTTTTAGTTGATTGCTACTCTTCTAGATAGTATTAGAGCATCTCTAGCAGGTTCCCTAAACTGTTCTCTAAAACACTATTGCGGACAGTCTTAGCCTCTATATGCATCCAACAGGGTCTCTATCTCAGACTCTAAATTTAGAGACTCCCTCCAGAGTCTCTATATTTAAAGACTCTGAAGAGAATCTCTATATCTTTTTAGGGATAGGGACTTTGCTGGAGATGATGATAATATAAAGAATGAATAGTGATTTAGAGAAGGAATATAGAGAACGAAAAATAGAGATCCTGCTGGCAATGCTCTTATAGGCATTAAAAAGGCGAGCTATTGGATGTGTTGTTCCTGTGGAACCTTCTGGATGAATAGTTTTTTTTTTAGAGCTGGATGAATAGTTGTTATTGTTCCAAATATAACCCCATGAGTCTCCATGTTGCTCAAGGCCAGCTCGTCAAATAACACGTGCTCCCTCTGTTATGTAATAGTAGCTGTTTTGGACATTGACACGATCTTCAAAATAGAACTTTGACCATAAAAAAATAAAATTTTAATACATTAAAAATTATAAGACTATGAAGGTTATTTTCAAGACGAATCTATCTATATGCTTTTTATGCCCTCAATCTAAATAATTTAAAAGTTCTTTATGAATAAAGTTTTAAAACTTTGACTTAGGACAAGTCTAAAATGATTAATATTTCACAACGATGGGAGTTAAAAGGTTTGTAGCTCTTGTAGACCTTGACTACTACATGTCGTTGGCAAAAATAGACTTTCTTGTTGATTTATAACAGTCGAGAAGGAGTGTATCCTTAATTTTTTTTGTTACATGCAAAAAAAACCTCGGGAAGTTACTCAGCACAGGGTGCACCGTGCTAGGTCCACCCAAAATAAAAGTTCTTTCCCATCGCCCATATATAACACAATAACCAATGAATAGAAATTTAGGCATAAGTTTTAGGATGTCATGCCACCAAAATCCTTCATTGGGAACATCGTTCTGAGGGAGCGGGCGGGGGTACGCAAAGAACTTGCCAGATCTAATGCACCCATGGAGTGTCAAAACGGTGAAAGAGTTTGTGTAAGAACTTGAGAAACAAACCATCGTTTTGTATAGACAATTTAATAATGCCTAACCCTCGTTGCCTTTTTAGGCTTGCAAATGGTTTTCCAAGTAACAAGATTGCCACTAGGCTTATGAGGACTTTTACTATGCCACAAGAAGTTGTGTCGAAACTTATCAATTTTCTTAATTACACTTTTGCGTCGAAAGCTGAGGGTGAAAGTCAGAATGGAGGACAAAATTGCATTGACAAGTATTAATCTACCCGCAAAACTCAAATAGTGAGATTGCCGTCCCCCTAATCTTGTAGCTATGCGGCTTGGGAGGGAGGTAAAAATATCTTTTGATGGATGATAGTAGACGGAGGCAGTTTTGTCTTCTTGGACTCACGATTTGGTTTGGTTTTGTTCGGTTGTGTCAAAAACAAAATTCTATAGATCATTCAGTTTAACGTTCTGTAATAATTTTTTCGAGACTTCGTAGAGTTTTTTAAAGATCCTAATTTTTAAAAAGCATTTTTTAGTCTTTTTATTTTTTTTAAAGACTCAAATTTTGGTTTTGGTTTGACCGAACCAAACGGTGATCGAGGAGAAGCAAGGTATCGAGGCAGGTCGAGGAAAAGTTCACGAAACAACTTCTGCGCCTGCAGAGGTGATAAATTTCTACTCCAGAGTGAACCAGGGGCAGGAGTCGGGACCCTTGAGGAGCGGTGACAAAGCTGAACGTTCGTCCGGGCAATGTGCAGCAAACATGACACATGGCTCTGCTCCTCGGTGACGCCTCACCGATCTACGGTGCATGTTGTTCCCATCCTATGGTAGGTGAAAACAGGGGCGGATCCTCCACCTGGGCTGCCAGGGTGGCGGCCCAGGCTTGGATTTGGACCCCCACTTATACCTCCTTTGGGGTATAGGGCTCAAGTCCACCCAAATATCATCCACCTGGATCATCTAGGGTTGTGAGAGAGGGGCAGCGAGGCGAGAGACGCACGGAGCGGCGGGAGACAAAGAGTCACGCGAGCGTGAGGTTGCGTCTCGCGAGCGCCGTCTTGCGGCGAGACGCTGAGAGCCTGAGATGGGAGCCTCTTTTGCCGAATTGCCGCTGATCTGATCGCTCCATCTGGGCTTCGGCAACGCCGCCTACAAGCAACAACGACAAGGACGCCAGCCGCTAGATCATCAACGGCAAGCAGCAAGCGTTGCAGTCTTGCTGCTCTTGCAGATCATCAAGAGTCAAGACATCAACCATTCAAGATTCAACCGTCAAGGACTGAATTAGTGAACTCACTGAAGGACTCAAGTCTCAAGGTCAGTCCTCTCTCTGGGACTATATTAACAAATATATACGTAATACGGCTATACAGTATAGCCCTAATGTTTACATCTAATTATTTTTAATTCACTAGTTTTAATTTTGCCTGTTGATATGAAGAGATTTTTTGTTCCCCTTCGTGCGTCATCCAATAATAATAATATAACCAATGCTAATGCGAGAGATATTCAAGTCACTTGATGATGAAACCATAATGCGTCGCTTTCAACGCCTTAAGACCCGAAGAATGCAATTGCCTCGTACACTCCTATCATAGTGGTATGTTTTCTTCTTTTGTCATGTAATATTTTGATAGATTTAACTTTTAATTTGTTTTAATGTTAGTAACTAGTAAAACTATAAAAACAGTGAAATGTTAGTTTGGAGTTAATATGTTTTATGTTATTTATGGTATTTTTATTTTTTATAGAAAATGAAATATAGTTTTAGCATTGCCCAGGCATTATTTTTGTCCTGGATCCGCCACTGGGTGAAAATGAATTTGTGAACTGCTGGTAGATAGCAACACACTTGTTGAACGGCATCACTATTCGAGTTGTTCATTTAACAGGAAGGAGATGAGCAGGCGCCATTCAAAGCACCAACCTGCACACATTTGAAGGGCCAAAATTAAGCCCATCACCATACATGTCAGTTGCGCTCAGTGGAGCCTTTCGCGATGGCCAGATCCGCATCTAGCCGTGAGCTATCGCACACCAGTACACTACTCGATCGCCTTCCAGGTGTCGAGTACAGCACGACACATCCGACGCCACCGGGGTGACCGGGCCAACGATGATGGACCGAGGGTCCAGTCTCTCGAGCTCGATCTTGATTCTTGAGGCGTGGTCTCAGCTCTTCCCGCGATTGATTTGGGCATGGTCGTGTCGTCGTGGGAGCGCGCTGCGTAAATGCGGCGCAGTGCCGCAGTGGGGGGTAGCTGGGCTCCTCGTAACCGGTGCATTTACGCGCGCATGGCTATTGCGATCGATAGTGGCATTAATTCGACATGTTGCGTTCATCCTCCTGCAGATACATGCAGAGGTAGAAGACGCAGGTTTTATACATATTTCGGAGTAGAGGCCACTAGCACTATCAGAGCTCCAAGCTCCAAGCCTCCAAGCAACAAATAACCCCATCACCGAGCCTCCTTGGCGAAGGTTGGGCCGAGATGACAAAGGCTAGTCTTGCCTACTTGTCTTACTGCCTAATCGTGGCGTCGACCGCCGCGGCGGCGCGTGGCCTCGCCGACGGCGGCGGCGAGGCTTTCGGTGGCCGCAAGGACTACTCCCCTCCTGGACCCAGCGACCCGCACCACACCCCAAGTCCCACGGGTGCGTGCGTGCATGTCAAAGCCCCCGGCCTTAATGCTGGTTCAAAACGTAAGTAAACGTTTTAGCGCTTGTTTCCTCGCAGATTCGCACGGAGGTGGAGCTCCGCCGTGCTCGCCGACGCCGCCGCAAGGAGGTGGCGGAGGGTACGGCCCGCCCTCGCCGTCCATAGGCACCTCCCCGGCCACGCCTGGTGGCGGCAGCTACTCCCCCCCGTCGCCGTCCATCGGCACCTCGCCGACCACGCCTGGCGGCGGCGGCAGCTACTATCCTCCCACGCCGTCAGTCGGCACCTCACCGACCACGCCTGGCGGCGTCGGCGGCGGCTACTACCCCCCGTCGCCTTCAGTCGGCACCTCACCGACCACGCCTGGCGGCAGCTACTACCCTCCCACGCCGTCGGTCGGCACCTCGCCGACCACGCCTGGAGGCGGCGGCGGCAGCTACTATCCACCGACGCCGTCCATTGGCACCACGCCGACTCCTTCCACACCCTTCTCCCCGCTGACTCCCACACCGCCGTTCGGCACCACCCCCACCCCGTTCGACCCGAACACCCCGCCCTTCTTCACTGGCCCTTGCACGTACGTACATGGAGCATCTTCTTAACCCAATCTTAATACAGGTGCTTTAATTCGCTTACGGCGTAATGCACCTTGTCGCTGGGGCTCGTTTGATTTGGCTTGCAGCTACTGGATGACGCATCCGGGCGTGGTGTGGGGGCTCTTCGGGTACTGGTGCCCGCTGGTGCGGCTGTTCGGCCCCGCCGCCGCGGTGCCGTTCGGCCACGACCTGACCGTGCCGGAGGCGCTGGCGAACGCGCGCGACGACGGCGTGGGCGCGCTCTACCGCGAGGGCACGGCGTCGCTGCTCAACTCCATGGTGAACGCCAGGTTCCCCTTCACCACGCAGCAGGTCAAGGACGCGTTTGGCGCCGCGCTCGGCTCGGGCGACGACCGCGCCGCCGCCGCGCAGGCGCGGCTCTTCCGGAAGGCCAACGAGGGCCACGTCAAGCACTAGGTGTCGTTGCCAACGGCGAGCTCGCAGAGCCAAGTGGCAATGTGGCATGCGATGCGAGTAGTGCCGCTTTCTGACGGTACTGCGCCTTGTTTGATCAAGAGCTGTTTGTATTAGGTTGTGCATGGGGTGTGTTAACCATGGATCGAAGTACTATAGACCTATGGCAGTGTGTTTTCTTATCTTTTTTGTAGAGATGGAGGTGGAACAATGCATGACAATGTGTTCTGTGAACTTTTTAATCTGCATTTTTAGTTCTATATAATCTTTGAACCTAGCAAGCGGTGGAGATAATGCCGGTCCAAGTAATGCCAGTGCGCCGCACTGTTGAGTGTGATCACTGACGCAGCAGTAACGCCGCTCCATTGAATTTCCAACAGAAAATTTGCCGGCCTTGCTCTACCAAGGACTATTCAAATTTCAAAGTAAAGTTCATTTCAATGCAAATTCCCCTATCATTTGAAAAGGATATATGATCGACACCTAATGTTTACTTTTCATTTTACCGTATGGTAATCCAGAATGACACAGGTTAAATTGCGCAAAATATAAACTTCAGGTTCTACCCACCACGTTGGATTCATTGTACCACAAGATTTTCCACGAGGGCGTAGCTGAAACCACCGGTAGATTATAATATAAAAAATTGTAAACTCTCGATAAGGGATTTGAATATAACCTAAAAAGTTGTGAACTATTGATAAGGGATTTGAATAGCCCAAAAAATCCCTCAATGGCTTGAGAAGCTTGGGTTTTTTTTTTTTACCACTCAAAGACTTAGAAAAATAACCACAAAATGCTGCAGTTTTGGCTTAGAACAAAAAAAATATTATAGGGGTAGCTTTAATTTTAATGTAAGTTGAAAAGAATAGGTGCATTTGTCATTGTTCGATTCGCACCAATCTCTTACCTTCTTTCTCATGCCATTTTGTAAAACACCCCTTCCAAAATATGGTGATCTAGTCCTTCCTCCTCTCCCCCTCTTCTTGCAATGGTGTGTACAATGGCCGGCAGTGTTGGGTGGCAACTCATATATCTCGTGATCGAGCTCCTCCTCGAGCATCATCACCTTTTACACCCTGTCCTGAGCACCTCCTCAACCATGTCGTCATGCACTCCACCGTTGGTGATGGTGCAGCAAGCAATCGCCTTGGTCACTGCTATGAATGCCATGGATGTCAGTAGTGAACACAATAGAGGGGAGCTGGGTAGGTGTTTCAGGCGTTTTTTCCTTATTCCAAATAGTGAGAATTAGGATTCTTGATCCCTCTCAATCTCTCTTTCAATTCGAGGATCCAGAGAGGTGTTTTCATAGTCATCTCCGAATATTTTCGATTTCATTTTTCTATGATATGTCTTTCTATATGAAAATTGGTTATTTACGATGTACGATGATCCCTGTTAAGCATCCATGGCTGAATGGTTAAAGAGAATTGGTAAATTTTGCGCAACGCGAAACATCTCAGCTGCCACGAGTGAGAATTAAATAATATGCGGACGTTCCAGTGTATATAAATACACAAAATAAATAACAAGTACGGGAAATCAGATATTTTATTAATGGAATAAAATGCAGTCTCCCCATACATTTGCGCTCCATAGCCTATAGATAGGAACATCTAACATGCGCAATTGCAAGTTCGTTGTTCCTAGGGCCTCGAAAGGACTCCCGGTTAATTACATATGCAAGATAAATCTCGCATAACACCTCCGATTAAGCTGTGTTATCGTCGTCATCAGTCTTCGCCTGCAGTCACTATGCATGCAGAGAAAATAGATGATAAACAAAGTAATACGGGGGTTAAATTAGTGTTAAGCACCCTTTAAAATTAAAAGTAGCAGATGACATGATATTGTACAATATAGAGGCCAAACTACATCAACACCCAAATGCAAATATGATTATGCTGGATGGACAACATATAATGATGATACGAGAAATAAGGGTTATATAATTATAACACCCTTGTGAATATAAAAGATGTCCAAAACTAAGAAGTATATTTATCATGAAAGGGGCTAAAACCAGATCTTAAAGCACCCTGGTACAAGTATGGCATGTTCATAGGATTAAACTGTAAATATCTTGTCAAGGAATACTAAGCCAGGCTAAGGCTCAGTTCTTTTCAGTTTAACGGCTTAACAGCTTAACAACTTATCTACGTTTTAAAAAGACATACGATTTAAGATTTTTTTAGTCCATTTTTTCGCTGTTTTGAAGGTGGGTCATATGCTTTAAAAACAAGTCAAACAAAATGGATCTGAATCTCGAGACAAAACGCTTGAAATTCAGTCATTTCAATTGTTCAGCTATTAAACCGTTATGATCAGCTCAAAAGAATAGGGCCTAAAATAAGGTTTCAGCACCCCTATGACATTAACACGGAATCCAGGGACTAAATTGCAAAAGTGGGAAATCTTCCCCATCTTCGGGTAGGGAGGGGTGGCCAGTAGGGCTCGAAAAATAGCTTGTGGCTCGGGCTCGGCTCGGCTCGGAGGTGTTTCCGAGCTCGAGCCGAGCCCACTTTTAGGGCTCGGGAAAATAGCGAGCCGGCTCGGGCTCGGCTCGTTTCTGACAGAGCTCGGTCTGGCTCGGCTCGACTCGTTGTCATATTTTGAATGTGAAACACCTTTGGCTCGTGGCTCGGCTCGGAGGTGTTACCGGGTCCCGGGCTCGAGCCGAGCCCACTTTTGGGGCTCGCCAAAATAGCGAGCCGGCTCTGGCTCGGCTTGTTTGTGAACGAGCTCAGCCGAGCCAGGCTCGACTCGTTTTCACCCCTACCTGCCGGGCGGCACGCCGACTAGGGGCGGCGCCGGCCATGGGGCTGCCAGCTTGGGGACGGCAGCGGCTTGGCCATGGGGCGCGCCGGTCAGGGGCGGCGGCCGGCTACGCGTAGGCGGAGGAGGCTTTCCGTCTGAGGCAGTGGCGCACGGCGGCTTAACGGCGGCATGGGGCGGCGCCTGGGTTCCCTGTTCTTCCCTACATTGAAGATAGGAGTATGGCACAGTTATACACCTGCAATTCCTTCTCCATCTCGGCTCTCTGATTCGATCTTTCCTTTTGCAATTTATCCTCGAAGCCTGCAGAAGAGAAGAAGAGATCGGCTTCGTTGCTTGCTCGCTTGCAACCTGCAGAGAAGGTGTCTGTGTGTGCCCTCAGAAGAGAGTCCCCCCGTAGAGTCTGCCTCTTGTGTTCAACAACCTGCAGAAGAGAAGAGAGAGTCCCGAGAGTATTTCCTATGCTTGCAACCTGCACACGAGAGAATCCCCGTCCCCGTGTAGTCCTGCCGAAGAAGAGACCCCCTTCTTCCTGAGTATGATGGGTGCCTTATATAGACCACCGATGAGCAAAGAAATAGGATCAACATAACTGAATTTCTTAAAGAGGAATTGAGCTCACGGTCACTAGCTTATTAACCGATTAGCATGAAAATGGGGCATCGGCTGATCCATGTTAGTTATCAAGGATAAGCACCATCATTATCTCTTAATCAAGTGTTTAAAAAAATAATTGAGCCGCCGCAAACTCGTTGATAATTATCCTCCGATCAATTATTCAATCATGCGGTAAATAAATTATCATCATTAGAAAAAAAAACTTTAAAAAAACATGAAATTTGGACGTCCAACAGTAGGAAGAATAAGAGGAAAGGGGGAAGGACTTCAAATAGGAATTAGAAGAAGTAGAGCGGCCTTTTTACAAATTTTGTGGAGAGGGAGGTAGGGACAATGCATGAATCTTATCGTAGAACTGGACAACGATCAATGTGCATCAAGCTCCATCTCTTGTGGAGTTGTATTTATTTTCATTGTGCAGCGGAATGCAGATCTAGGAAATCTGTGGATTGGAATGTGGGGCATGACCTATATGGCTATATGTACTCATTATGTCACTGATATGTGGAGTCTGAACATATATGCCAGTGAAACACAAGTAAATAAACAAAGTACAATCTTCGGGACGGTAAATACACAATTATCTCAAATATCTAGGGCTAGTATGGGATGTAAGACTTTCAAGCGAGACAATTTAATTCCCTCAAAATCAAATTATAAACCTATCCTAGAAATCCATGCCTGTGCAATATTTGCTCTCGCTACCTTCACCGCCTCCCACAAAGCCATAGAGGATGATCATCATCTTGCAACTTGCAAAGTGGCTAGACCCACACAAATAATTTGTTGTCCGAACTCTCAAGAAAATTGTCTTCAGGTCCGTGAAACAACCGGAGTAGACGAGTTGAACTGTTGAACCATGTTACATTAGGCCGGTCCAAACTGTTGAACTGTTGAAACCAGACACTTTTTAAGGAAAATCCACTTTACCATGAAAATTCACATTAATTTCAAAAACAGCAACCAACCTCTTTGGCTTGAATCCTCCTAGTTTTGGTGGCATCCTACTGAAGAGTATTTTCTAAAACATACATTTCAAAAATAATAAATTATAGAAAGACACAGGAAAACCAAAAAAAAATCTACAAACCCCCCAAAAAAATATATGGAAAAAATTCGCAATAAAAATATAATGCTTATGTGTAAATTATATTTGTGTTGCAGAATCTTTTATTGATTAATCGAGTATTCATGAAAATTGTTATACTTTAGCTTCTTGGAATTATGAACAAATAAAGAAAAAAAGGAAGGATATTAGCTTGTCCTTTGAATTAGATTCAAATTCGAAGGGCAAACTAACTTTGAATATTATTTTACAATTTCAATATCAAAGGTCCAACTAACATCCTTCAATCTTTCATAGTTCCCCCCAATTTTCCAACAGGACAAGCTAATTCCCCCTAAATACTTGATTTATTTAATCAATAAAATACCTTATAAAATAAATATAATCTTTATCACAAAATTTCCTACACAAATATAGTATTTTATTGCATTCTTGAATCCTGCACTTTTTCTGTTTTTAGATATTTTTATTTTATTTGCTGAACTTCCTAAGATTTCCCATAATTTTTATTTATTCAATTAGATTAGATTAGATTTGATTTATTTTCTAGACAACGACTAGAATGCTATGTTAGAAAAAATGATATGGAATCAGGTCAAAGGGTGTTTTGTCAGAGAGTGGGTACTCGATTTTAGAATTAAGGGAACAAAATCTAAAAGAGCCTTCAGTTGCGTGGACTAGCAAAATCTAAAAGAATCTCTCGCCAAACCAACTAATTTCTCATCCTCCATCAAGGCCTGGTAGGCGAGGCCCATCAGTGGCCTGGGTTTGATCAAATTAGGCCCAATTCATCATGTTCCATCAGCTACATTTTTCTTTTACGGCTGTCGCCCAAACGTGGATGTGGATCGTTTCCAGAAAAATGCGTCGCATTTAAATTAGGAATTCTCCGCCTTATTTCTGCTGCTGGTCGCGCGCCAGGATTCATGCACAGACTACTCCCCTCTCACAAATTTTTTTTTTATGAAAAATACCTCCAACATTTAATCAAAAGCAATCATTTCTTCTTCTTTCAGCTCTCTTCCTCCCTTCCACCCGCATGAGCCGGCCCTCCGTGGCGGCTGCACCGCCGGCGACCACCCCTCCCTAGCACATGGAAATGCTGGCTTGGCTCGACCGGCCCTCGGTGCAGCTCTCGGTGTGGTGACGATGGCCTGAGCGGCGGTTCCAACACCAGCGACCACCTTCTCGAGTCTCGACGACATGTGACCTCACTGACGCCCAAAAAAACCGCATTACACGGACGGCGGCTCGACCCCGTCTTGGATTGGCTTCGACATGGCTCGGCGTGGCGCGGCGCGGACGACCGACGCAGCTGCTCCTCCGTGCACTAGCCATCAGGGGCACGGCAACGCGATCGGCTAGAGCTAGGGAAGAGAGAGGAGGAGAGGAGGAGGAAGATGAGAAGACCTGTTTGTTTTTTTATAAACTTTTGAAGAGAGTTATGCAAAAAAGGGGAGACGGGGACTCCATGCATGAGCGCAAAAGCCACGTTCTTGTTTACTTGTTTCCACTTTCCATGAGACCTCTCTCACCTTCAGCCAGCAGAATTCATTCCACCATCGTTACCATAGCATTCTTAATAGCAAGCTTGCTATGTGCATCTTCCAGAGTTGAGAACTCAACACCAAGCAGCACTTCCTATTGCCCCTATGTCTCCCTCTCTTCACCTTTCACGTTGCACGGTATGTTCAATGGGTTATTTGTGGGCGAGCATCACCATGACACCAAGAGGGTATTGAGGCGTTGTAGTTGCGATGCGGTGGGGGCAATTCAATAGGCCGGTGCGAAAGCTCTCGCTCAACAACTGTATCGTCCGCATTTACTCATCGTCTGCAGCTAAACAGTCTGCATGAACGCATTGTGCGTCCCCCTGGCTTCAGGTCCGGTAGATTATACGAGTCCCGAATGAAAGAATCTTTTAAATGGGTAAAGCAATGTGGCCTGCCCCCTTTTCGATCGATCGTTTCGTCTCCATTCACATCGGCGTTGTCTGAAGTCCGGCCTTTTCACGGCTCAGGACAGTCATGGAAACGCAGCTGCAGGCCCTCATTGACATTTCAGGGTTCAGACTTCAGAGTTTCACACAGAGAAAAGCAAGCACTTCATAGTACAGCTCCATACAACTTAAGAGCATTGCCAGCAGGATCTCTATTTTTCGTTCTCTATATCCCTTCTCTAAATCACTATTTGTTCCCTATATTTCCATCATCTCCAGCAAAGTCTCTATCCCCGAAAAGATATAGAGATTCTCTTGAGAGTCTCTATATTTAGAGACTGAGATAGAGACCCTGCTGGATGCGTATAGAGGCTGAGACTGTCCGCAATAGTGTTTTAGGGAATGGTTTAGGGGACCTGCTAGAGATGCTCTAAGTGTCCATGTCTTGCAAAGAGTCAGGTAGAGCTTACCGGCTGATCAGTCCAATAGCCTTTTCCTCCTTTCGGTAGAAATGCAGAATGCATCATGTCGTCGGTAATATCTATATATATATAAACTAGGAAAAAGTCTATATTAGACTCTAAACTATGACCCTTCGTCTGTATAACCCCTTGAACTACGAAACCGGGTATTCCACCCCACAAAATTAGACAGAAGGTGCAAATAACACCTCGCAACAGTTTTTAAGGTGATTTTTCCCACGTGGCAGGTGAGGTGACAATTTAGTCAGAAAAATAAATACAAATAAGTTTTAAAAATAGTGGGACTATGTTGTCATCCTCCTCTCTCCCTCTTCTCTCATATTTTTCTCTCCCTCTCCCCGTCTCTCTCTCTCTCTGCCTCCCCGCTGCGGCCTCCCCGCCGCCGCATCCGGCACCTCCCCTCTCCTTCCCTTGTCTCCCACCCCCTCCCCACGCCGCGCCCTCCCCACACCGTAGCCGGAGACGATGAGGGGGGATGGCGGAGGAGCTTCCGACGTGTTGGCCGATGCGTAGGAGCCACCTCATCCGGCAGGGATGCAGCGGGGCGGTGTGGATTGTGCGGGCAGCAGCGGCAGGGGAGGCTGGGGGTGGCAGCGGCTGGGGGAGGAGACAGCGACGGCGCTCGGGAGGAGGTGGAGCCGGCGCCATGGAGATGGGGAGAGAGTGAGAAGGGGGAGATGGGAAGAGAATTAGGAGAGAGGTGTGAGAGAGTATGACAGTAGGCCCATATGTGATTTTATATTTTTGTTTAATGCCTAGAATTCCACCTCATCTGCCACATACACAAACCCACCCTCAAAACCGTCCACATGGTGTTATTTGCACCTTTTGTCTGGTTTTGTGGGGTGGAATACCCGGCTTCGTATTTCAGGGGGTTATACAGATAAAGGGCTATAGTTTAGGGTGAAGTATAAACTTTTTCGTATAAACTGTGATAAAGCGAAACCATCACGCTAATTAAAAATTATTAGAAATTACTATAAATCCTCACATTAGTCGAAGTAAAAAAAAACTACACTGTTGATTATAATGGTTTTTAAAATATGACCAAACTTTGAAATTAAAACCTAGCCATATTTTAAAATATGAAATTAATCAAATTTAAAAAGTTTGGAAACCTATACAGATTTTAATGTTTGAAGTTTGATTGAACGTGGAAATTTTCAATATTGCCCGAGTTGTTAAATCTGGCCAAATTTTAAATTTTAAAATCAAACCAAACTTTGAAACTTTAAATATTTGATTTTTTTAACCTATTTTTGAGGTGACTTGAAGCTGGAATTAATCGTGGTCGTTAGATGGTTGTTGCAGGGTGGATGAAAGGGGTGCCGTGAAAGTCTTTCCGGGTTTCACTATGAAACTTCGATCTCCACAAATGGTTTCAACATCACCGATCCTGGATCGAAAAAGGTAGGAACTGCTTCAACATTCTGGAACTTGTAGGACGACCGGCCACTCCTGCATGGTAGCTATGAGTGCAGCTCACTTCATTAGTCGGGTATTCGCGTGGGCGGATCCAGGTAAACAAGTTGTTAGAGTCATTGGAGTCATTTTAAGACTAAATCACTATGTTTAAAGTTTAAACTTTAAATTGTAAGTTTATATGTATATATATTAATAGAATAGCAATAAAAATAAAGGATTTGTCCGAAAGACATCGGAGCCGTTTGACCCCGGTGCTAACACCTCAGATCTGCCCACGGGTATTCGCCCCCAAGGGGCCAACGCAAACAGGTGTAGCGGGTAGCAAACAGGAGTAGATCACTGTACGTGCGAACCGGCCATGAGCCATGACGATTTGAAGCTATATATACGTGTACCGGCCGGAATTGACACTGTCGTTGATCTCAGCTGCCCGGCAACGGAACCAACCTAATTAAGCACGGACACAGTGAGTAACTCTGTAACTGAGTATATATGTCGCTCGATCTGCGTAGGACTAGCTAGCTATTAGGTACCCGATCAAATGTGTTCACGAATTACATGTTAGAAACTCCTTATCTCTTCTCTAAAATACTATTAACATCACTTTCTATCGATTTCTCTAAAATTCCTTCATAATTAACACTACTCTCTAAAATATTTTTTTCTTCCAGTAGTTGTTCGACTCTATCAGTCCTACAGTATTTTACTAGGCCACGTGGAGTTACTCCTACTTAAAGAGTGCTAGTAGAAATATTAGCATTGCTGATCGTGCCATCGGCCGTTGATTTACACTTGACCGCCCCGGATCGATGGTGACGTCCTCAGCTCGTCACCATTATCCAGTGATGTCAGTGGGGCCTGGTCACAACTTGCATGCACTGCACGGCTGCGTGCATATATATGGTCCCCGGTACGGTGAAAGCCAGGCTCGTTCTCAAGTAAATACAACAAGGCACGCAGCAGTAACTTGAGCTCCAGGACCCGGGGACCAAACGAAAAGAGCAACGAAGTCAACACATACACACGGACCGACTAGTTGTCTCGTAGATTTTGCAGTATACGCCTATACGATATGCCAGTGCACCACACGGCCCGGTATCGATCCATTTGCCAGTATCTTGTAGCTAGTAGCCATGCTGGTCCTGTTCGCCGCTCGCATCGGTTTCTGATATTTACGGGACGCATGTACTGTGCGCGGGTAAGCGGAGCACCGGCCGGGCAGTATGGACAGCGTGTGTCTCGATTTTAATGCTCGGCTACGCCACATCGGTTTACACAGGCAAGCAGGAGTGATTTGTCTCGAGAGCCATTCATTGCAGCTCTGTGCTCATTCTATTCTCTTCACAAGTGGAGTGCTACTGCTACTAGCCTACTACCATACCATGCATGCATGCAGCGTCCAGACAAGATGGCCCGAGCTAGCCGTCCAACTCACACACTCGCGCAGTCACATGGAGGTACCGTACGTACGCTAGAACCAGACAAGGCAAATTCGAGCTCCAAACCTAGCGATCTGCGACTGTGAGTCTGTGACTGTGCGTGTGGGACTGTGGGTGCGGATACTGCAGCACCGGATAGGCGTTGCCCCCACGGGCCGGTATTGGGCTCCCGGGTAATGGGGGCCCGCGCGTCGCCGTCGGGTTCTGTCGGTGGTCTCGCTCTCGCAATTCAGGTCGCTCTCCAGGGTCAAATCCGTCAGGCAAACCCCCTCGCCCATCCGCTCGCCACGCCCCAAACCCGCGCTTCCTCTGCGCTTCGCCACTCTCTTTTGCCTCCTCCCGACTTCCCAGTACGCGCGTACCACCCACTAGCACTCGCTCACTCTCGTGTCTCGTCTCGCTGATGCCTGTGCGTCCCCAAGCTAGCTCGCGCCTCCATCGTTCGCTCTGTTCGTTGATGAGCAGCTGGTAGCTAGCACTGGCTGAGTCGGCGGCGGCCTCGTTCGAAGGGAACCGGTTGCCTGGCCGGCGTAGCATTAGCAATGAGGGTGTACATCACGGCGGCGGCGGCCGACGACGTGGCGAAGCTGAAGGCGCCGGCGCCGCAGCAGCAGGCGGCGCGGCGCGGCTACCGCTCGGTCGTCGTCACGGGGCTCCTCGCCGGCGTGCTTCTCTTCCGCGCCGCGCTCCTCGCCATCGAGGCCGGGGCCTCCCTCTGCCCTTCCGCCACCGGTAAAAGCTCGTCCAAACTCCAAAGTTCCCATGCATACATGCATGGCAAAATCACACATTTTCACGCGTAGTACGTTATGCCACGAACCGATTACCGATGCTTCCTTCCTTCAGGGTGCTTGGGCTGGAGGGCGGGGCTGGGGGACTGGCTCTACGGCGGCGGCGACGCCATGGAGGTGAGTGCACGTTCGATCGAGCTGACCCTGACTCTGTAGAGTGTAGTGTGTTAGGCTCGTGTTCGACCGCGCGCGCTTTTGACATTTTTCTTTTACTCGTGTTAGTGTGTTAGCCAGCCAGTGTTAGGCGCCGTGCTTTTGACATTTTTCTTTCACTCGTGCGCGCTGCGTGCGGCGGAGGAACGGCCGCCCGGGCACGGAGTTCCTCACGCGGTTCGGCTCGTCGGCACGGCAGCGAGCGGCATTCACGGGAATGGAATGTTGGGCACTTGGGCCGGCCGGGTCGGCAACGTCGCTGCGTTCCATCGGGGGGAGGGGGCTCCTACCACGAGGCCATGCCTCTCCCTCTGACAGGTGGGCCGAGCTCGCACCCGCAGAGCTTGACGGTTGCGCATACCTTCCATCTGATTCTGGTCCGAGTGTAGTTGGCTTGCTGAAGACATCTTGTTCCATTTTTTGACCTCTGCCGCTGGCGGCCGTGTTTGTCAGTTTCGTGGCCAACCCATTCCAATTAACGTGGCCCAAGTCCAGCCGAATTCAAACAAGCTAGTATTATTGGTTAAAAGCACACTATGGGATTAACTCCCTTATAGGTTACTAGGTCCTTATAGAGCTGCTAAGATGATTTTATAGATCATTGGATTGAGATCCAACGGCCCAGATTTCCCATCCCTCCCTTTTCTACCCCTCCATCTCTCATCCCTCTCTTTTCTACCCCTCCTTCTTCGTCTCTCTCTCTCTCTCTCTCTCTCTCTCTCTCTCTCTCTCTCGTCGCCCACAAATGTGCCCCTCCTCCTCCACCCCCGCCGCCCTATCCATCCTAACCTGGGTGGTGCCTTCACCCCGCCACCGCCGCCCCAACCGTCTTCACCCCCTCCCACAGCTCCGGCGGCGTCGCCGCCACAACCCTCACTCCATCCCCAACCGACCGCCAAGCCGTCGCCTCTCTTGCCATCCCTCTAAGTGCGGGCACCCCAACCCCGAACCGAAACCCTAACCCAAAAATCGCGTTGGCTGCGGCGCAGCGGTCCCCGACGAGGAGGAACATGGCAGCGGTCGCAAATGCTCTCTCCCCCCACTCTCTTCCCCGGCCCTCTCGCTGCCCCCTCCCCCCAAATTGCTTGCGTCAGAGGCAAGGGAGGCAGTTGTCTAGGCGGGTGAACTGTCGCCCTGGTGACTGCCAGGGAGCGTAACCGGCACACTATTCATGTAAACCTCATTCAAAAGTTGTAAGTTAATGTGTGTGAAACAGTCGTTAGATACTTGTTTAGTCTCAGTTCGTGCAAGAAAAATGGTCTAATTGTAGCAGAGTGCTGCACGCAAGGGCCGTATTAGTTGAGCGTCCGTGTGGACTATATCTTCTCACTCTATTTTACTATTAACTACTTGCTCTATTATTCTCTTTAAATTTTCTTCACACTTTACGCTATATTTTAAAAAATTCATTCGATCTACGAACTGCTCTATATTACGAGCTACCCTATCAAAGACAGAGCATTTCACGGTGTATGCTACCGATGCTCTAGCCACTGCATTATTCCTCGCGGGGTCTACTAGTTTGGTGGCCTGCAGGCCTGGGACTGGGATATTTGTGGTGTTTAGACAGCCGCCGTGGAGACCTTGAACCAGCCCTTGTGACTCGCTCGCCAGGATTCTCGCCACTACGCGCACTAGCGGCCTGCCACTCCAGCTTGGATATGCTCGTCGGATGGGGGCCTCCGCACTTGGAGCTACGTGGATTTTTCGAGTAGTTGCGGGCTTGTGGTTGTGGTCCGTGTGCCATTCTTGGATCATGCCATGCAATTGCATTGTGATATTTAGTGCTCTCTTGATCGTGCTCATCAATCTTGGCTTTTCATGGGAAAAACGCAAGACCCACACTAGCTATTCTAAAAAGCTCTATGACTCTGCCGGCGTTTGCCATCTAGCAAATCGGTTTGTTCATTTTAATTGTTATCCTTTGTATGTAAACACAGAAGAAACTTATGACTGCTGCGCTGATGCGTTTTGCATGGAACGATCAGGAATTCATGAAAGAGTGGAAAAGAAGCCACGGGGAGGCCAGCCTGCTTGATCCGGTGGTGGTGGAAGCCGCACCGGATTCCCTGGATGGCCTCATGGCGGAGATGGACACCATGCTCGCGTCCTACGATCGGCTTGACATGGAAGCCGTGGTGCTCAAGATCATGGCCATGGTATAAATTTATCGAGACTCATCTCACGCGCTCCCTTTAATAATCTTGCATCATGCTTGCATGTTACCAGCACATTAGCTGAAGTACATATGTGCTTTCCACGTCTAAAGACCACGTTATATGGTCCCTATTTTGTTATCTTGTCCGCGCGTTCTCTAGAGGTCAAAGAAGCAGAATGTGGTGTACGTCTGTATCACCCCATCATCATATATGTTTCCTCGCCGCCCCCTCGCCGCCCCCCCCCCCCCCCCGCCCCAGAAAAAATTTGCTTGCGTCGAAGGCGAGGCAGTCGTCTAGGCGGGTGAACGGTCACCCAGGTGACTGCCAGGGAGAGTAACCGGCACACTATTCACGTAAACCTCATTCAAAAGCTGTAAGTTTGTCGTGCGTAAAACAGTCGTTAGATACTTGTTTAGTCTCATCTCGTGCAAGAAAAACGGTCTAATTGTAGCAGAGTGTTGCACGCAAGGGCCGTATTGGTTGAGCATCCGTGTGGACTATATCTCCTCACTTTATTTTACTATTAACTACTTGCTCTATTATTATCTTTAAATTTTCTTCGCACTTTACGCTATATTTTAAAAAATTCATTCGATCTACGAACTACTCTATATTACGAGCTACCCTATCAAAGACACAGCATTTCACGGTGTATGCTACCGATGCTCTAGCCGCTGCATTATTCCTCGCGGGGGCCTACTAGTTTGGTGGCCTGGGATTGGGATATTTGTGGTGTTTAGACAGCCGCCGAGGAGACCTTGAACCAGCCCTTGTGACTCGCTCGCCAGGATTCTCGCCACTACGCGCACTAGCAGCCTGCCACTCCAGCTTGGATATGCTCGTCGGATGGGGCCTCCGCACTTGGAGCTACGTGGATTTTTCGAGTAGTTGCGGGCTTGTGGTTGTGGTCCGTGTGCCGTTCACTGGATCATGCCATGCAATTGCATTGTGATATTTAGTGCTCTCTTGATCGTGCTCATCAATCTTGGCTTTTCATGGGAAAAACGCAAGACCCACACTAGCTACTCTAAAAAGCTCTATGACTGCAGGCGTTTGCCATCTAGCAAATCGGTTTGTTCATTTTAATTGTTATCCTTTGTAATATGTAAACACAGAAGAACTTATGACTGCTGCGCTGATGCATTTTGCATGGAACGATCAGGAATTCATGAAAGAGTGGAAAAGAAGCCACAGGGAGGCCAGCCTGCTGGATCCGGTGGTGGTGGAAGCCGCACCGGATTCCCTGGATGGCCTCATGGCGGAGATGGACACCATGATCGCGTCCTACGATCGGCTTGACATGGAAGCCGTGGTGCTCAAGATCATGGCCATGGTATAAATTTATCGAGACTCATCTCACGCGCTCCCTTTAATAATCTTGCATCATGCTTGCATGTTACCAGCACATTAGCTGAAGTATATATGTGCTTTCCACGTCTAAAGACCACATTATATGGTCCCTATTTTGTTCTCTTGTCTGCGCGTTCTCTAGAGGTCAAAGAAGCAGAATGTGGTGTACGTCTGCATCGGGAACTGAAATTCAAAAATCCAGAAACGTGCTCTCGGCAGGGCAGATAGTGTCGTCGGCCCAATGTTAGCCAACGTCACTGATATCCACAGACTGTCGTCTGGGTTAGAGCCGACGACACAGCTTGTTCGGCCGCGGACAAAACCCTTTTGGCGGGAACAAAAATTCTGAAATCTAAACTCGTGCTCTCGGCAGGGCAGGTATTGTCGTCGGCTATGCTTTGGCCGATGTCATTGGTGGCCTGATGCTTGTTTTGTCGTCGGCACTTCTTTTGGCCGCCGACACAGCCTGTCGTCGGGATTCTGGCCGCCGACATTACTTTTTGCAGCCGTCGACACAGAGATCATTTCGTGTAGTGATCAGCTTTAGCAGTTGTTATAGAGGTTAATATTGACCGCTAGATTTACATAATAATATCCATATTCAACGATGTAAATTTTTTCTTTTTCATATGATTAACATGAAAATTTCTACTATTTTTTGATAAACGTGGGAATTTCTAGGATTTTAGGATTAATGTGGTGGCTCCGTTTAACTCTGCAGATCCGTGCTCAGACTAACGTGCCGGAGTTCCACACACTTCCACGACCATCATCTTAGGTCCCATTCTTTTCAGCTTATCTGCTTAACGGCTTAACAACTTAACGACTTATCTACGTTTTGAAAAGACATGTGCTTTAGTTTTTTAAGTCCGTTTTTTCGTTATTTTGAAGGTGGGTCCTAACGCTTTAAAAAACAAGTCAAACGAAATGATCTGAATCTTGAGACTACCTCGAGAAGCTCTCGAAATTCAGTCATTCAACCGTTCAGCTGTTTAGATGTTGCACGCAAGGGCCGTATTGGTTGAGCATCCGTGTGGACTATATCTCCTCACTTTATTTTACTATTAACTACTTGCTCTATTATTATCTTTAAATTTTCTTCGCACTTTACGCTATATTTTAAAAAATTCATTCGATCTACGAACTACTCTATATTACGAGCTACCCTATCAAAGACACAGCATTTCACGGTGTATGCTACCGATGCTCTAGCCGCTGCATTATTCCTCGCGGGGGCCTACTAGTTTGGTGGCCTGGGATTGGGATATTTGTGGTGTTTAGACAGCCGCCGAGGAGACCTTGAACCAGCCCTTGTGACTCGCTCGCCAGGATTCTCGCCACTACGCGCACTAGCAGCCTGCCACTCCAGCTTGGATATGCTCGTCGGATGGGGCCTCCGCACTTGGAGCTACGTGGATTTTTCGAGTAGTTGCGGGCTTGTGGTTGTGGTCCGTGTGCCGTTCACTGGATCATGCCATGCAATTGCATTGTGATATTTAGTGCTCTCTTGATCGTGCTCATCAATCTTGGCTTTTCATGGGAAAAACGCAAGACCCACACTAGCTACTCTAAAAAGCTCTATGACTGCAGGCGTTTGCCATCTAGCAAATCGGTTTGTTCATTTTAATTGTTATCCTTTGTAATATGTAAACACAGAAGAACTTATGACTGCTGCGCTGATGCATTTTGCATGGAACGATCAGGAATTCATGAAAGAGTGGAAAAGAAGCCACAGGGAGGCCAGCCTGCTGGATCCGGTGGTGGTGGAAGCCGCACCGGATTCCCTGGATGGCCTCATGGCGGAGATGGACACCATGATCGCGTCCTACGATCGGCTTGACATGGAAGCCGTGGTGCTCAAGATCATGGCCATGGTATAAATTTATCGAGACTCATCTCACGCGCTCCCTTTAATAATCTTGCATCATGCTTGCATGTTACCAGCACATTAGCTGAAGTATATATGTGCTTTCCACGTCTAAAGACCACATTATATGGTCCCTATTTTGTTCTCTTGTCTGCGCGTTCTCTAGAGGTCAAAGAAGCAGAATGTGGTGTACGTCTGCATCACCCCCATCATCATATATGTTTCCTCGATTTGTCAAACTTGCAATCTGGTAATTAATGGATAAGCATCACCAAGGTTGCCGAAGTTCCACACGCATCCACGACCATCGGATGCACATTAAGATCTGTGCTCAGACTAACGTGCCGGAGTTCCACATGCTTCCACGACCATCGGATCCACGACCATCACCTTAGGTCCCGTTCTTTTCAGCTTATCGGCTTAACAACTTAACGACTTATCTACATTTTGAAAAAAGACATGTGCTTTGAGTTTTTTAAGTCTGTTTTTTTGTTGTTGTTTTGAAGGTGGGTCCTAACGCTTTAAAAAGCAAGTCAAACGAAATGGATACGAATCTCGAGACTACCTCGAGAAGCTCTCAAAATTCAGTCGTTCAGCCGTTCAACTGTTCAGATCAGCTCAAAAGAACAGGACCTAAATCATTCTTCACATGATAATTTTGTAGAAATTTACTCAAAAAAGATAATTTTGTAGGAAAAACTCTAAACTTTTAAATTTTAAGCAATCAAGTCCTTGCCCCTCTCTTCTGAGCCAAACCCACCTGGCCATGTTGCCATGCTGGCTTGCATAATGCATACCACGCACCATGTCTGTGTCGAGTCATACCTAAGCGTCACGGCCGTGCCCAGGGCGTGCCAACGTAGTTGCGCATAGGTCAGGCGGTGGTTGCCAGTGAGACGACGGGGCTAGGTGGTGGTCAGCTCGAGAGAGAGGAGTTTTTAGGTAGTTTCAAAGGTGTTTATGCGGAAAACCCTTTTTGAGTTTGGTGGGGCTAAAATATGGATCTTGACATAAATCGAATGGTCGCGGAGGTGTCTCGAACCTTTGGTAGCTCGCAAAAAGCCTCTCTCTCGGTAATTAATCACCGGGAAGTGGGAAGTGTCGTCAGATGAAACCTTTAGATCTTTAGGTATTTTCGTTGGATTATTTTTAGCCATGTTTATGAGTATACTCTGAAATCATATGCGCATGAATGACCATGGTTTTTGATGATACTCACAGATTGCAACAACTATATATATTCGTTGATTTTAAGTTTGTGAATATTACTTTGGAGCAGCTATCAAAGATGGATATGAAGGTTAAATCGTCAAGAATCCGAGCTCTGTTCAACCGGCACCTGGCCTCGCTGGGCATTCCCAAGAGCATGCACTGCCTCACGCTGAGGCTGGCCGAGGAATTCGCGGTGAACTCCGCGGCGCGCTCCCCCGTGCCGCTGCCGGAGCACGCCCCTCGCCTGACCGACGCGACGTACCTCCACGTCGCCGTCGTGACTGACAACGTGCTCGCGGCCGCGGTCACCGTCGCCTCCGTCGTCAGGAGCTCGGCCGACCCGGCGAGGCTGGTGTTCCACGTCGTCACCGACAAGAAGAGCTACGTGCCGATGCACTCGTGGTTCGCGCTGCACCCGGCATCTCCGGCGGCCGTCGAGGTGAAGGGCCTTCACCAGTTCGACTGGCGCGACGGCGATGTCGTCGCCTCTGTCATGAGGACGGTCGAGGAGGTTCAGAAGAGCTCGCTGGACCATCACCGGTACGACGGATCGGTCGACCGGGAGCACAGAAGGCTCCAAGCCTCCAAGCCATCCACGTTCTCTCTCTTGAACTACATCAAGATCCATCTCCCAGAGGTAAAATGAAATTAATGAGGAAAGCATGCAGTGTTAGCTAGGAATAGGATCGATGCTTGGTTAATTGGTTTAGCCGGTCAACTTCTGATCAACAAAATGGTGGTGTCAGTGCTGTGTCATAGTAGCATCTGATGTCTTGGCTGGCTATCTGATCGATGCGCGCGTCTGGCTGAGCAGTTCTTCCCGGAGCTTGGGAGGGTGATACTGCTGGACGACGACGTCGTGGTGCGCAAGGACTTGGCGGGGCTTTGGGAGCTGGACATGGAAGGGAAGATCATAGGCGCGGTGGGCGCGGACGGCGCCGCCGCTTGCATCGACAAGGCGTTCGGCGATCACCTGAACTTCTCGGACCCAGCGGTGTCGGCACCGTCGCTGGGCCTCCGAAGCTCGCGGTGCGCGTGGTCCTGGGGCGTAAACGTCGTCGACCTCGACGCGTGGCGAAGAACAAACGTTACCGACACGTACCAGCTCTGGCTGCAAAAGGCAAGTTCTTCGGTTCCTCCCCTGAACTCTGAACATTCCACACTGTCAGTGTCACACGCACACCATACTGACAGTAGCACTCCTTTTGGTCGCGGTGCAGAACCGGGAGTCGGGCTTCAGGCTGTGGGAGATGGCGTCGCTGCCGGCGGCGCTGATAGCGTTCGACGGGCGGGTGCAGGCGGTGGAGCCGCGGTGGCACCTGCCGGGTCTCGGGCGGCACATGCCGGAGGCGGAGCTGCTGCAGTTCTCCGCCGTGCTGCATTTCAGCGGGCCGCGGAAGCCGTGGCTGGAGGTCGCCTTCCCGGAGCTGCGGGAGCTGTGGCTCGGCCACCTCAACGCGTCTGACAGCTTCCTGCGGGGCTGCGGCGTAGTCGGATGACAGAGATCGATGGAGCAGTTTGTACGTGATCGAGCTGGGAAGTAGAAGTTACAGTGATTTTTGTGCAAGAAGATACATCGACGTCGATCATACATGGATTGCGGAGCTGGGTTTGTGAGGAGAGGGAAGTAGGTGCTGCCTTCAGTCTCTCCTCAGTCCTCGCGATGGCTCTTCGACAATCGACATATATAAGGCTGGTCTGTGCCACATAGTAAACTACTCATGGAGTCATGGTGTATAGATCCAGGATGATATTTATTCGTTAGTTACAGAGAAAATTAAAAATTGGGGCCAGGAGCAACTTTTCTTGGCTACATATACCTATATATGGAGTGATTAACTCATTGAATCATCGTATGAACCTATGGTGGATTTAATACTTCGTACTTGTAACAGGTAATTGTACATCAGACGAGCATAACGTGCCGTGCATTTGCGCTGATTAAATTTTATATTTTAAATTTATTCTATTTGATATGGACTCTTATTTCTATTCTTTACTTATTGTAGTTGATATTCAATCTTCTTTTAATCTAAGCCATTATATATCTAGTCCCACTATAATTAATGATGTAAATCTTTTCTTCTCTTCAATTATCGTGGGAATTTTTAGTATTGTAGGATTAATATGTGACTACATTTAACTCTACTTTAATAGAATAACATATGTCATGAATCTAACAGATCAACTAGTAGCTGTACGAACTGTAAAAGTAAAACTAAGAAAAACAATTACAAATGTTATTCCACTTGCAAATGTCAGTTGAGTACCTTAAGTTTAAACCATCCATGGTGCCCGATCCAATGGTAATAAAAGATGGTACTTCCTGGTACTACTTGGTACCACATATTCATCTAAAAGATAAAATACTTAAAGGACATTAAAGTAATTTCACCTATCACCTAGACTCTCTTCTTTTCGGTTTTAGAGAATACCTTTGAATTTCGATTAATCCAAAAGTTTAAAGTTTTAGTTTTTTTTTTCAATACCTTTGTTTTTAAAATTTACAAATTTGAAACAATTTTGGAAGTTTCTTTAATTAAATCTATTTTTTAGGGAAATAAATATGTTACTTTTTAAAAACTAGAAGTATTTTAATTCAAAATTTTCACATGTTTCAAAGTGTAAAGATGAAGCTCCAATTTTTGAAATTTTCAAAACTGTCAAATTTTAAATTTCAAAAAAAAAATGAATGGTAGGTGACAGAGAGCAAGCAATAAGGTGAATGGGAGAATGGATTGGAATATGATGTGAGACATTGGAGCAGTGTGATTTTTGGTAGTATTTTATGCAACAGAATTCTTTTAGGGATATATTCCAAAAGTTGTTTCTTTAGGTGGTGCATAAATAAAATTTTGTTTTATCCATACGAACCTAACTAATTAAGCTTTTTCTACTTTAGGCTCAACCGAATCCTATATATCAATAAATAGTACAAGTCTGGGTTCCGCTGCCCCTCTCCACCTCGCCACATGGCGCCTCCCTGCCTCGCGAAGCCCACGTCGCCCCGTCCCCGCAGCCGTCCGATCGCATGCGCCAGGAGATCCAGCCGTCCATTCGTTTGTTCATCTATAAAACGATTTTTTTCATCCTTCTCTCGGCAACGCGGGCGGCTTGGCCGGCTGGCTAGCTAAGCCAGCTCTCAGCCAGCTGCCCACGGTTCGATTCCTGGCTCCGCTTCGTTTTGCTGCGTTTTTTTTCCTGGGCTGGGCGCGCCAGGGGGGCACTCGGGCGGCTAGTTAGCTGCACAATCCATTCTCACTCATCCAAATTAACTCAAATTAAAACACACATCTTTCAACCCATTCCAACCGGTCCAGCTAGGTTCGGCCCTGATTACTATATGAATCATGCCTAATGGCCCAATAGGCTAGGGGCCTTGGTCCAAGCCTTATTCGTAAAATAATTGGACTAACCCGGTTACAATGTTTTGTCAAAAAATATTTATCAAAGAAAAGAAAAAAAGTATATTTATATTAGAGTAAAATGCACAGAGGTCCATTCACTTGTACGGTAGTGTCACTTAGATCCATCAACTTTGAAAGTGCTTTTTTGGATCCAATAACTTGTTAAGTTGTTCATCGCAGATCCAAACCGCTTAGTCAGCACATCCACATTGACGTGGCGGTGCTTGGTCAGCACCTCCACGCTGACGTGGCGGTGAGGTGGCCACACAAAATCTAAAAAATTAGTAAAAAATCGGAAAAAATCAGGGAAAATTCAAAAAAAATGAAAAAAAAAGTAAAATCATAAGAATCGAAAAATTGTAAAAACAATCCAAAAAATCAGAAAAATAAAAATTCGTAATGAAATCTAAAAAAAATACAAAAATAAAAAAAACGAAAAAACAGATGAAAAATTAAACAATCCGAAAACATAACAAAAAACTTGCGAAAAAATGGTTATGTTTTCAGATTTTTTTACAATTTTTCCCATTTTTTAGATTTTTTTGGAGTTTTTGATTTTTTTCGGATTTCTTTATATTTGTTTGGATTTCTTCACACATTTTTCGGGTTTTCCCTAATTTTTCAGATTTTTTACAATTTTTCAGATTTGTTTTATGATTTTCGGATTTCTTTACTTTTTTTAGATTTTTATTTAATTTTTCAGATTTTTTAATTTTTTTAGATTTTGCGTGGCCACCTCACTACAACATCAGCGTGGAGGTGCTGACCAAACACCGCCACGTCAGCGTGGATGGCTGACTAAGCGGTTTGGACCTGCAGTGAACAACATAACAAGTTATTGGACCAAAAAATGCACTCACTATACCAATGCAAATTATTAGCGTCTAACTGTGTGTCGGAATATACCATATAAACCGTCGAACAGTCGGTTGGCAAAAAGTATTACCGACTGACTTGGGGTGTCGGCTAAAGTCCCGTTGGGAAATGTCTTTACCAACAGACTTGTTATTACCAACGGACTGTAAGTCGGCAATCAAAAAGTTATAATAGATGATGTTAAGGGACTACAACATGTGTGAATTGCCTGAACTTTCAAAAATACTTGCCATAATATACACTACCATAAGAGGGGAGGAAAATGAGTATACTCACAACCATACGAGGCATGTAATATCCATAACAATTAGCACCACGTTTAACTCTTGCCCGAAGCTTCCTTGCAATTATGACCTCAAAACCATCATATATAAGTTCCACTGCTCTTCTATCTCTTGCCTAGTGCTGGCAATAACAATTTCAGATGCATCAAGAGATAATTCCTCTGCCTCAATTCGGCACATTATTTTGTATGTCATATTTATTTGTTCTCTTAAATGTCGCCCCTGCTTGAGAAGTCCTTCCAATTTATCTTCCTTGCCCCCTCGCCGCAGTGCCACATCCCGCAAATCCGTGGATACCACCGCTAACCAGGCCGAATTTACCCGCTGGCTCGACCACTCGATCCCTCCCAGCCGGCCGCCGCAGCCGGCGAGATCCTCCCGAGCTTTGGACATGTCGAGGCTGCGGGCGCTGTGGCAAGCTTCCATTAACGCCACCAAGCGAGGTACTTCTCTGCCGCGAACCCCGGTCTTTGTTACTGTCTGCTTTGCTTCATCTGCTCAACGAAACCCGGATGGATGCTGCTCATGGATGCCCTGCTACCTTGATGATGTATGTGGTCTTGCGGGATGTTAAAGGGTGGTCGGTCTCGAGGTCACGCCCGCTCTTCTGTCTCCTGATAGTGCGAATGAATTCACTTTCTTGCATAAGCACACAAAAGATTAGTGCGTTGTAAGGGTAAAGGAATTTTCTACTGATGAATGCTAAAGCATTGAGGCTAATATATGTGAAGAGAGAAAGAATTAACATCCGTTCCAGCTCAATGTTAATTTATTGATTCTATTGAGGCAATGAGGCCTCAACACAAATTTGAGCATCTCGATTCCATTTCTTTGGCTGACATGAGACCTTAAGTTTCCTTTAGAATTGATGCTACAGATGCCTTTAGATAGATGTATGATATGTTGAATTTCGGGGGCGTTGCTATATGAATTATGAAGGAAAAAATAGCACATCATTTTCCTCCTATGATGGGAAACCTGTATCCAGTGAATAATTCTTTCGGTGCATCCATAACCCCTATTACATGATATATGGAATTTTCTAACTGCACTGCAACGCAATAAGCTCACTTGTTTGGCCTATGCTTTACATGGGTACTAAATTGGCAGCTGTTGTCTGGAATTCTGAAGATTTGATTCCGCCTAGTGAAAGATACATCTTCAATTTCAATTCTAAAGATGAGCTGAAAAGATGGCACTTGTACTCAGATTCAGAGTATGGAGGTGATTCCTTACTTTGAAATTTTGTTTGCATAGATATAGCTTGGTGCAGTTTCTCTGAGTAACTGAAATGATAAAATTCAATATATTATATTATGTGTTTTTGTGGTTGTGAAAAATTCATGTAAGATTCATTTTCCTAAGACTTTTGCCTGGCATCAAAATCTCTCCCTTGTTTATTGTAACATGCCTTTCAGAGTTTCTGGTGGCCTTATTTACTTGACGACCATGTTATTGATTTAGGTTTTAATGATTTTGTTTTTGACATACTTCGAAAATCACAGTTTTATTTCCCCCTATGTTTCCTATTTTTGCCTTTTATGCTTATTGCTTCCCATGAATGTCTGATAACACTGTATTATAAGTTAAGGATTGTAAGATGTTATTGCTCCACATTGTTGCTGTCTTTGCGCACATTATACACAATGAGTCGAATATTGTTTACATGCCTTAGTTTAAAATTTCTACATTATATCTGTTTTGTTGACACCTTTTAAACTAATATAAAGCTTTGCGTTTGCATCTATAACATAATATGATTGAACAGAGTTGATATCCAGGTTTATCATCTGCATCATTGGAGATAATTAATGGCACTGCTGGTGGTGATACTTCAACAACTGGTACTATAGCCTTGCCATTGTTAAATTTTTTCACCAGCTTGGTCCAACCTTTCGAACTAGAGGAATGGATTTTTGTCACTATTTTTAAGCTTTGACAGTTTTTGCCACTATTTCTCCACCATGTGCATTCTGGAAGGTGTCTTCTCCGGAAATCTTTCTTTGGATATGTCCGAGGGATCAACATGGAGGATCAGGCGTAGTGGTTTTTGTGGAATGAGATCAAAGAAGGTATAGAGTCTATTTTAGGGGAATATTGGGATTTCCAACTGGCTAGTTGCTTTTTGTGCTCAGGCTAGTTTGCTTTCTGTGCCATGCTTCACTGCACTGAGGGATTTGTTTAGTTAAAGAGAGCCCTTACCAAATTTAGTTGATAATTCTGTTAAACTCTTGAAAAGAGGTTGCTAGCTATTTCGCCAAAATTAGCAACATATAGTGTTTCTAAAGAACCACCTCAATGCTAAGTATACCTTTAGGGGGGTTACCTTTATGTCTTTAATTCTGTTCTTTATCCAACCTGTTTTTTCTTCGCCAAATTGCCCGAAGCTTATGCCATTTTCAACCCAATCGTGGATGTTATGCCTGTCGTACCTGTACTCTTTTTTCTATTAGCTTTTATTTGGCAAGCTGCTGTAAGTTTTCGATGAAATCTTTACTACTCTGTCTGCCAAATGGAATAATGTATTCATTCCAAAAAAATTCTAAAAAGGCTTTGGTAAATGAGGCTCTCACATCCTTTGAAGTTTGTGAAATAATAAATACATTTAGTTTTCTGAGGTGGATGCATGCTTGATATTTGATGTCCAGACGTTCTTCTTACAAAAATCCTTCTCGTTCTGCCCTTGTTTCAGTTTGATGGTTTTATCGATCTTGATGCATATGATACAATAGCAATGAAAATCAAAGGTGATGGAAGGTGCTACATATCTACCGTAAGTATTTACTATGACACACTGTTGAATATTTGATGTCCAGTCGATATCATGCTGCCTAATCTGATTTTTTAATACAAGATATACACAGAGAACTGGGTGAATTCACCTGGGCAGGAGGAAGATAATTCGTGGCAGGCTTTTGTGTACATACCCCAGGACAGGTGGCAAATCATGAAGGTAATTTGAACCCAAAAGTGGACCCATGTTACTTTCCATGATAAAACACGACGGTTTCTTTCTTTCAGATCCCTCTTGATCGGTATTTACCTACATGGAGAGGAAATGTGATCGAAGCAAAGTTGGAAATGAACCCTGCCCGCATTGTGGGAATGGCTCTTTCTGTAAATGCAGAAGGTGGTGTTCCTGGTGCTAAGACTGGGCCAGGTGATTTTAGATTAGAAGTTGACTGGATCAAAGCATTGAGGACACTCTGATTTCCACGCTGCTGCTTTCTGTAGTATTTTTCAGAGCTTGGAGTTTCATGTTGATTTTGCCTTGTAGTCTGTTGTTCACCAGCTCCATTGACAAAAGAAAACTTCATTCCTTGGTGCATCTATTATCTTTCGACAATAGCTCAATGCTATCAGGGACCAATAATACCTGTAACCACTCTACGTGTTGTCAAATTATGTATCAACATTAGATGCACGCAATGTTTCTGTTTGTATCATTGCAGGGACCATGAGAGATTTGGAAGGGTGCACGGTTCGGCGCCCATGAATATTGATTTTTGGTACTTTTTCAGTGAAACGGAATGTGACATCTGTCACGGTAACGTTTATGACTGGCATGTGAATAAATATTGCTTCTCTAGTTCCTGAACATGTCTGTTCATGCAAGCGGGTTAGAACTTTTGGCTGGTTCATAGTACCCATGTACTACTGGTATGTGTTTATTTTTGGGGTCTTTTAACTATACATTAAACCATTAAGTATGTTACACGGCTATGTCGTAGTCGCCTGCATAGGGAACAAGCTGTCCTCTAAGTGCCTTATATTGATGTTGACGATTAGAAGGTTCTCCACACTTAAAACACAATCCATTTGCTCTTCTATATTCTTTCAGATGTTTAACCTTCCACAACTCTCCTTTTATCAAACTTGTCCTTGCCCATATTGTTAGGCCTACTAGCGATGGCTACGCTCCCGTGGCGCGTGGCATTAGTTTTGTAACACAAAAGCGCGTTCTATTACCTTTTTGTTTATTTGGTATTTTTTTATTTTCTTAACTTTTTTGTTATTTGCTAACTCATTTTATATAAGTCAACATTTAAGCCCAAATATATTTATGGACCATAACTCTTTTTTTTTGCATTTATGGACCGATACCATATTCATTTTATTTTGAAAATTTCAATTTATATGTTTTTTTTGTGTGATTCACCATAAATAAAACTAAAAAAAAGGGAAAGTCCATAGGAAATATGCCTTTTACTGCAAAGACCAAACTATTTTTAAATTTGAATTTCAAAATTTTTTGAGCAACATCAAACTTTTTTTAATGGATGTTCTTTGTGCAGCCATGGTTTAATTTCTGTATACTTTGTTTTTTTGTGACCTAACAAAAAATATTTTAGTTTGAAGCTTGCATTATGAAAACCTTTAATCTTTGAAATCTTTTAGTTTTGAATGTTCTTTGTTCATATATAGCTCAAAAATTTTATTTAATATATTTTTTCGACTTATAATAAATAGTTAAAAAGCACAAAATCGAGAGAAAGATGCACTTCATAAGAAAGAGCAAACTATTTGTAAACTTGGGCTTCAAAAAATCTTGAATAACATCAAATTTTTTATTCATGTTTTTTGTGCAAACATGGTTTATGGAATCTTTCAATTTCAAATGAATTTTTTGCGACCTGCCAAAAAAAAAAAAGTTCGAATCTTGCATTGTGAAAACGTTTATTCTTTTTTTTTTGAAACTATGAAATCTATGATTTTTTGTGACATACCGTAAGTAAAATTGAAAAGTGCGAAATCAAGAATAAATATGCCCTTAATAAGAAAGAGAAAACTATTTGTAAATTTGGATTTCAAAAAATTTTCAACAGCATCAAACTTTTTATAGATGTTCTTTGTGCATGAATGGTTTAATATTTGTAAACTTTTAATCCTTTGTGATTTTTTTCGACCTGGCAAAAAAAAATGTTAGTCCGAATCTCAATTTTTTTTTAAAAAAAAATTTGGATGCTGTTTCGTAGACATGGTTCTGAATTTCAAATTTATGATTTTTTGTGACGTACCATAGCAAAATTGAAAGGTAGGAAATCGAGAAGAAATATGCCCTTAATAAGAAAGAGCAAACTATTTGTAGATTTGGATTTAAAAATTTTTAGATAGCATTATATTTTTTGTGGATGTTCTCTGTGTAGGCATGATTTAATTTTTAAAAACATTCAAATTATTTTTTAAAAAATAATTTGAATGTTGTTTTGTAGACATGGTTCTGAATTTCAAATTTATGATTTTTTGTGACGTACCATAAGCAAAATTGAAAAGTAGGAAATCGAGAAGAAATATGCCCTTAATAAGAAAGAGCAAACTATTTGTAAATTTGGATTTAAAATTTTTTCGATAACATCATATTTTTTATGGATGTTCTCTGTGTAGGCATGATTTAATTTTCGAAAACATTCAAATTTTTTCTAACTTTTTGCAAGCTACAAAAAAAGAAATAGGAGAGGAACAAGAAGTTTGTGCACAGCGTGCTGGTTCTCGGAGGCTTGAGCTGGCTATGATAATTCCAACCGCAAAAACGCGTGAGCGGAGGCAGGACTCGAGCCCTTGCCGGCGGGGTGAAATCTAGCTCAGCTAGCCACCAGCGCAAGCCGCCCGCGTTGCTGTGCAATGGCTGATTTAGTATGGACGATCGGATTTTATTTCGCGAGAAGATCGGACGGTTGTTGTCTGTCAGGTGACGCGGCCTGTGTAAATGACCGGTGACGTGGCGACTGGAGCCGGCGACGTGGCCTAACCGGGAGGTAGTGGGTTAGAGGCTTTGTAAGATAGAATTGACGTGGCGCATTCTAGAGCCGGCGACGTGGCCTAACCGGGAGGCAGCGGGTTAGGGGCTTTGTAAGATAGAGTTAATTCACTCCCTCATCTCTGTTAGCTCCGTTCTGTTTAATTATTGGACCTTTGGGCATGGCTTTTCTTACTCTCTCTTGAATGCCCTCTTGAACAAAAGCTAGAGCAATTTCCTTGTTCAATGTGTCGGGCATTTGAACCTCCACTACTCCCTTTAACTCTTTAGGCCTAGAATGAATTGTGTAATCAACATCAACTCATTAATGTCCCGTCCCTATCATGTAACTTCAGCCGATACACCAATTTCCCAAAATTGACATTGTATTTTCCCACTGATCCAGTTTGCTTCAAAATTAACAGTTCTTTGAATTTATCTCTTTGAACATTACTATCAAATTCATGTAACACGGCCTCTTTGAAATGCTGCTAAGTACTGCAAGGATTGGTGACTTAGACGTACTGATACCAATAGGCAGCACTGTCCATCAAGCATAAACATATTACATAGTAGCTACTGCTGCTTTAAAGTTGTCTATGATTTGAAACATCTCAAAAAAAAAAAGTTTTGACACTTATCCACCCATACTCTAACATCAGTCCCATGGAATTTTGGAAATTCCATCTTACATAGGCATCCAATTCCTACTATACCTTCCCCTGTTTTGCTAGTTCCCGGAGCTTCAACAATTATGGGCGATGGGGGAAAAATACCTGCGGCTGAGCTAGGTTTTGTGTGAGATGCCCCTGATTCGGTGGAGCTCCCATGACCCCTGATTCATCGGTCGTCGGAATTTCCAGCAGTGGTGGCATGTGCCTGGTTCCTGCTCCTGCCTTTTGCGCAACTTCGTTTTGAATTTTTGCCAAGGATCCCATAGCCAGATCTACCTTGACGCGAGTCTGCTCCAAGTTGGTGGCATGCTAATTCAGCTTTTCGTTTTCCGCCACCATGATCCTTCACCGCCTGCAACGCATGAACTAGCACACGGTAGAGGTTCCAATTAGTTGAGTCGCAAGAAAGATCAAAGCCGTTCCATATGGCCTTTCTTTTTAGTTAGGCCAGGTCCAAATAGGGGTGCAGCTCGTACGACCGCCAGGAGTCCTAATTTTAAGGGGTTCTGATCCACGTAGTTTATAAATGTTAGCAACATTAGGCCATTTACAACGTAGTTTCTTAGAGAGATGCTCAAAAAAGAAAATCGTTTTTGACACAGAGAATAGCATCGGGTGTTTAACTAAGCATCAATGCTTACAGGATGCTTAACAAGTGCAAGTTGTAAAATATAAGCAAGTGTGTAAGCATCTTGTAATTTTTTGGGTAAGCGCTTAGCAACTACCAACATTCGCTCCCCTTAAATATTGGTACATAAGCATCTTGCATTGCACATAGCCATAGGTAGCTCAATGACAAAGACATATCTAAGATAGTCCCACAAATGGGCGACCGGAACCCGTCGCCCCTTCAACGAGTGACTGCCCTGTCCCCACAGTGACCTAACTGCTACAGTGTTCTGTTGCCGTCCTAAAGGACGATCGCTCTTTGGATGGGCGACGGGGGGCTAATTTTGCTTGATCACCCAGTAGAAATACATTTTTGCGTAAAAGAATAAAAACAAATATAAAAACATTTTTTTCCATTAGTACCACTATGAGAACATGAGGCTAGGAGAAGGAACAGGTGGATTACAAGCCGAAAGAGCACTACAATTTTTCTTTAAACGATCGATCCCAAGCAGATTGCTCACATTTTGTTTTGGGCCCAAGAAACCAATGAGAATATTTAGAACTAACAAAATTCAGTCATAGAATAGCGATCGAGTTCCATACTTCCATTGCCACAAGCTGCCAATGGAAGAGAGACGCCTAGCATCAACAACATATATATAGGCACTGATGTACATGATCTGGATGGGTTTTTAACTACATATAAGTTACCTCATGATGCCTATATATGTGTTGGATCTGCATCGTGGGCTCTCCCCTCAATTGGTCCCTGAGCTCATCTCTCTGCTTCAGAGCCTGTCTCGCACAACCCTTGCAGATGGCGAGCCTGATCAGTGGGTATGGCGTTTCACCACAGACGGGAGTTTCATTTTAAAAAAATTACTCCTAAGTTTCGGTACATACCATGCTTAAATCTGGGATATTTCTTCCGTTTGCCCAAGAATACCGCTTTATTCTGGGCACGTTCCAAATTTTTTATTGGGAAGGAAGTAGGGGGAATGAAGTGATATTTCTTGATTTACAAAAAATTAAGAATTTTTTCGATGTGTTTCCATGTACACGTACACTTTACCCGGTTAAACTTGAATGGATTATGAATTTATCTAAAATACTAAAAAGTACTAGGATCGTATTTGGGTCTGAGTTCATTAGTATGACTTGAATAAATTCGAAAACATTAGTTTTCTCTTCTGTTTATGCCCATACGTGTGTGAAGTAAAATGGACGCAAATAACAAACATGCATTTACACCTAGTTATGTAAATGCTTTTCCCCTCTTAAAAAGATGACGGAATTTCTCCCTATCAATAGTCTAAAAATAGATGAAATCTTAGTTGACATATTTATACTAGTAAATAACTAAATTTACATATGGTTTGAAGTTATAAAAATGTACAATCTAATTGTAAAATTTTATGTACTATTTGACACATGTCTTCAATTTTTATTTGCAGCATCATGTATCTTTTTTTTTTATTTTCAATAAACTTGCAACTGTTCAAGAATATCATTTAGCTGATTATTATACCTTTTTTACAGATCAAACTATATATAAATTTAATTATTGATAAATGTAAAATACATCGACCGAACTTCATTTTCAGTCGACCGACAATGTGTTGCGCCGTACAACCTTGGCACCTTGCGAAAAAGAAACACTACAAAAGTTGGGGAAAAAAACGAAAACACTGTAGTCCGGACTCCCGGCGCGCTGGACTCCCGCGTCTCGCATGCAGCGCACGCGCCTCGCGCATGCAGCGCGTGAGCAGGCGAGCCGCCGACCTGCTGCCTGCATGCGCACGCCCGCATGTGCATGGCCACGCACGCACGTACACTCAGCAGCATGCAAACGCACAGCACAGTGCACTGTTTTTTTCATTTGAATGGCCATATTTTTTGACTGGATGCTCCAATCCATAAACCGTTTGCGCCAACGTGTTCCTCGTATTTTTTCGAACAAATCAAGATATAAGTTGCCATATAACTCCTCAAACTTATCTGGTGAAACTTGGGTTTCGCCTATCGAAACTTAGGTTTCGTCTAGTAAAACTTGGGTTTCTAGCTCGTAAAACTTTACCGAACTGTCAAGTTTCATCAGGTTTCATTCAAATTTTTTCAAGTTTCACCAAGTTTCATCAGGTCAATTCAAGTTTCATCAAGTTTCAACAGGTTTCACCCAAGTTTCATCAGGTTATATCGAAGTTTCATCCAAGTTTCATCAGGTTTCATCAGAACACGACTAAGTTTCATCAAAACTTAACCAAGTTTCGCTAGTATAGATGTAAGTTTCATAAGTGTCTTCTCCTAGTTCGCATCAAAAAATTCAAAAAGTGAAAAATTCAAAAATTTAAAAAGTATTTAAAATGGGTTGCCCTTGATTTTAGAAGAATTATGAAATTTATTTCACGCAGTTTGAACACTGTTTGAATTTTGTATAAAAATCAGAAGTTTAATCGGAAGTTTGTTTGATCGATCGACTAGCAACTACGGGCTTCATGCATGCAGGCGGGAGACACGGGGTGCGTTGGATTAGCTTCGTAGCCGGTGATCCAATGGATGTGGGTGGCTAGCTCGGCGCTACCTGGAACGTGCGCGCGCTGACGCGGGAGCGCATGCGTGCGTTGGATCCGACGGTTGGGGCAGGTCCGGCGCGCCAACGTCTGGACGGACGTCCGGACGCTGGCGCTCGCCAAATAAAAGGCTAGCAGTGGATAAACGGGTGTATGCATGTAATGCTCAAATTGCTTCAAGAATTTGGGAACTACGTGACCAAAAAGGATGTTCACAGCAACGAGAAAAGATCGGAGTACATTTCTGTACTTCTACAAAGCGCAGTACGCACGTCACAGCCGATCTGCACTGCGTTTTATTAACCTGCAGCTTTGGTCTTCCTCCGCAATGGTCTTTCAAATAAAATTTTGACCATAGTTACATGCATCCCCGCAGAATTGGCTCAAAATTTACATGAACTGAACTCAAAATTGATCCAAATATTGGAACAAACATTTTTCTCACACGACTTTCGAGTTTCGATGCTAGCTAGCTACTCGCGCATCACGGTCGCCCTCACCTTCCTCATCGGCACGGCAAGCATTATCATCGCCGCAACCCTTTTCGCCCTCCGATCAACGACGACATGCGGCGGCACGAAGACTTGGCTGCCGACGATGACACTGCTGCCACCGACGCCGGCACGGCTCGCCCCGAACTTGCTGAATCCTCTTGCACCGGTGGCACTGGCACTGGGTTTCCGGGGGATATCGATGGGGGAAGAAGCTTTCTGCCGGTTGTGCGGCTTAAGCCGTGGGTGCTCGTCGGCGCACTCTTCGCCGTCATCGTCGCCGTCGCCGCCGTCGACGTGGGAGTAGTGCATCTGGGGTAGCTTCAGGTCTTGTGCTGCATCTGGCCATAGGATGTCGGCTTCCAGGAACTCTTCCTCCTCCTGCGACTCTCTTCGTAGCATCTTGTGGCTCGACTTGCGTGGGTCGTATTTACCAGAGGATAACTACGTATTAAGTACTCCTACTAGTAATAGTGGATAAATATCTAGTAGTATATATGTAGCTAGAACCATCTAGGCTGAGTAGTCATCTAGTCATTTTGCCTGTCTTAATTTAATTAATTTTAGTTGGGACTTGCCGGAAGTTGCGGCTCATGTTTTGGTATACAAATACTGTTGTTCGAACTTTGAACTAGTCATTAAGCACTGACGCATGATGCTTGCACTGATGTATGCAGCGCATCATATGCATCAGTGCTGCACACAGCACACGTAACCAAGGACTACAAACATGGATGAGTGTGCCAAGATCGAAGCCATATGCATTTTCATTTTTGACCGTGCCCGTATACAAACATGGAGTACGTTTAATTACATCAGCAAGCTAGATTCACCTCGCGTTACTTACGATGGAATCAAATTTACAGAATGAGATGGGAGGAAATGCCTGCCATTCTTTGCTCGAGTCCACGAATTGAGCGAATTAACCAATGCGGACAATGAGGCAACTAGTTTGGCACGCGGCCGCAGCATGTCGATCGCCGCCGGGCGCCGGCTAGCTCTCGATGAAGCCGGTCATGCGCAGGACGGAGTCGCGCACGCGGCGGAGGTCCCGGCCCTTGAGCGTCCGCCCTTGCCCCGAGCACACCGAGTGCGCCGCCCTGCGCCGCTCCAGCAGCACGTGCGGCGGCACCACCTCGCCGCCGTCGCGGTCGCGGTCGGCCGCCTCCTCCCGCTCCCCGCGTGCCCCCGACGCCGCCGGGATCTCGATCGGCTCCGTGAACGGCCGCCGCTCCTGCACCCACGCCGCGCTCTGCGACATCACCGACGAAATCACCCGCGCTGCTGATGCGCTGTGCGCTAGCTCGAGCTCGGAGCAGTGCGAGATGCTCCTACTTGCCCAAATCTTTTCCGTCCTCGGCGCGGCGCGGCGGAAGATTTATAGGCGCGAGGAAGAGGCGAGGCGAGCTGGCTCGGCGGCGGCGGCGGCGGCTACCTAGCACAGCTGCTAGGCAGGTTCCGTATGGAGCTGCACTGCTTTGTGTGACAGATACGTATGCGCTTTTGAGCTTTGACTGGAAGAGAAGGAATCATTTCATAATTCCGCTGGCGATTTAGCTCAAATGCCTTGAGCTAGGCAACTCAAGCAATTCATATATTCCTGTTTGTTGTGTCAAATTTGGTTTAAGATGCGGCCGGCTTCGGGTGGCTCCCTTCCGGATTCAAACGCGCTTTGCTTCCTTTAGAAGTACTCTTAACACATGGAAAAAAAAATAACAATTGTGTCTACAACATGATCAAAGTGGCTAAAAAACTAATTATTTTTTTTTTGTCTAGGCATAGGCAACAGAAGGAAGAGAGATCAGGCCTGGTTCTTCTAAGCTAAAAATAGATGTCACGCGTTTGCTCGGCTAGATTTGTTTTGGCATATAGAGTTTATCTATAACTTATAATCTATCTCTAACGAGCAAGGTGACCCACGCGTTTGCGCAGCAAGATTTGTGTTAAGAAAAAATCTACATCGTTGAATATGGATATTTTTATGATTATTTCAGTCGTTCGATCAACGGTGGGACCAAATTATAACAGCCTAGATCGATCAAAGAAATTCTCACATAAATCAAGGAAAAAACAAAAGATCTATGCCTAGAGATAAGCTCTAAATCCGATCTGATATATTAGAGATAGATTATAAGTTATAGATAAACTCTATATGCCTAAATCCAATTTGATAGCCGCGCAAACGCGCAGGCCACCTAGCTCGTTTGGTTTAAGATGTGGCCGGCTTCGGGTGGCTCCCTTCCGGATTCAAACGCGATTTGCTTCCTTTAGAAGTACTCTTAACGCATGGAAAAAAATAACAATTGTGTCTACAACATGATCAAAGTGGCAAAAAAACTATTTTTTTTCTAGTTTGACTTAAAAACTAATTCGACAATTCAATCTAGGTTCACTTGGACTAAAAATATAATAGCATAATCATAAGTGAACTAGTTTCGACAAGCAGATTCAAGGATTTGTCGAAAAACTAATTCGACAATTCAATCTAGGTTCACTTGGACTAAAAATATAATAGCATAATCATAAGTGAACTAGTTTCGAGAAGCAGATTCAAGGATTTGTCGAAACTCATATTAACATTTAACTCACTTTAGTTCAAACAACTTATTAATTCAAATCAGTCTTTCTAAACATGCTCCTAGATCTTGATTGTCACTAGGATTCAATCGTAAAAAAGAATTAGAGTGCTAGACATTGATCATCGAGATCCCTTTAACGCCGTTTCTATCTTTCTATTTCATCCTTACATCTCTTTACATTCCATCAGAGCTCTCCACATCTCCACCACCACGCTTACACCTATTGGCCATCGCTCGTTGCCCGCGATGCCTTCACCTCCTTGCCGCTCTGCAATCATTTCCTCACACTGTCCTATTAGCATCGTTTAGCCTAATTCTAGTCATTGGTCGAAGTGATCCCCTTGCAGCAAAAAACCACCCTCTGGCAATCCATAGCTCGGACGACGCAACCACCGTCTTGTTGCACCATCACCATTGGCTCTTTCACCTCCATTCTCTCGCTCGACAAACCCCTAAACTTAATCCGATGTGGAGTATTAGCAACAATGGCGCGACAAGCATAGGCAACAGGAGGAAGAGAGATCAGGCCTGGTTCTTCTAAGCTAAAAATAAATGTAAATTATAAATTTAAAAAGTTACGGTCCTTGATAGGGCTTGGTGAAACAACTTTTTTTTTAAAAAATGGGTTTAAGGTTTTTTGAGAAAAAAAAGGCAGAGCATGTACATCAGGGCCCCTATCAAGCCCCCCATCAGTGATTTGAATTTTTAAAGCTTTGTGTTGCTTGCTGTTGTGTGTGTGCAGTTTTTGAATTTTTGAACCCGCGAGTACTGTGGCTACAGTACTTTAAGGGCCCTGCTGGGGATGCTCTTTAAGTCTCATAAAAATGCTATAAAGTGTCGTAGCATTTATCTCGTAGAAAATGATACATTTACGGCTGTATATTTTTTATTTTAATTTAAACTAAAAAGAAATAGGTCGAAACCATCCTATTATTCCAATTTGTCCGACCAATAGCAAGCAGAAATTAATTATAGCTTATTGATGATGCAAGACGTTGCGCATGCATGATTCCCCACGTGTATATCTCTGCGTGGGTGGGCACGTTTTTGCATGATACTGACGTCCAGTGAAGGGTTTGCGCGCGTGGCACACATTGACAACGCTATGTTGCTCTCTTCCCCAAAGGCCAAAACTGTGGGTCACCATACTGGGGGAAGAAACTCTTCTTCGGCTGGCAATGGCACATGCCGATTCTCGGTCCTGCCAGTGAGAATATCCAGGGTTTTAAACGTCTCGATTCGCTTTACCAAAAAGCGATATTTACCTCTGGTTTGGGACTAGGCAGGGACTCCAGCTGCGAGCCTCATGCATAAACTGGGAAGCAGCGAAGAAGAAGCCCTAGGACTGGTTCAATGAACCTGCGTCTGCATATGCATGGCTCCTCCAAAGATGTAGGTATCAGCATGCTAACCTCATTGCACATGCATTCCCTGGAGGCTGGAGTGTTTAAGATTGGGAAACGCTTGCGAGGAAAGATCAAAGCGGGCTAAACTGTTTTTTTATCGGCTCAAACCACACACATACACAGCTAATTAACTATCTTTCGACCAAAGCACCGGTGCTACCAGGTCAGCTTTACAGCGTCCACAGCCTGAAATGCTGCTAATTGCAGCACGCCAAACACGCAAAGTTTCTAATCAACGCAGTGATGGTTAGGACAAGAAGTGCTCTTGCTCTGGTGCACCAGGGACCAGGCGTCCAGGCCTCGGCGCTTCACACTTGCCTGCCTGCAACAAGCCAACAAGCATTCGTACATCAACGGGTAAGGTAGGAAAATGAACATGTCGATGCCCAAGACTGAAAAGCAAGAGCATAAATGTTTGTTATCACGTTGCTTGACTTAATAGCCTAAGCCTATCAATGGAACCTGCAATTGACTGCACGCTAGCTAGGCTTATCCGGCCGGAGATGCATTGATTTAGTTCAACAGAAGTTGTATACGTGGTCGCCTTACCTCGATCAAGCTGATTTATTGCACTGAAACACCGTCTTTCATTTGCTAAACAACTCCATCGCATGACGTATCACAAGGCCACACATCTTGGAATGCCTATCGGCGATTTCAAAGTTCAGTCCATATCGATTTGATGGTTGATACTTGAGAGCTGGCCGTCCCTGCCAACCCTTTAAGCAAGCACTGAAAAATGGACTGATCATTCTCGCATCGTACTAATGCAATCAGGGCTGAAGAAAGCACTGTAGTTTGGGATAAACCATGGAGAAAATAATCCTCTGTCAGCGATGCAAACGGGCGTGTGCATCACAGCATCACCCGTGCCGTCGTTTTCGAGTACTTTACGCAAATGCAATCGAAGCACGACAAGGCAGCAGGCTAAGCAGACGCTGAATTTTCAGCACTTGCATGGATACAGACAGCCTGCTAATTGCGAAAAGCTCCGTACGGATCGATCGTCACGCACCCATGGAATATCCTGCGATATTGGATGCTTTAGCGACGAGCCGAGCCCCATGCCACTGTGGCTTCCTACTGTGGCGTGCTGGCGCCAACCACTGGTTCCGGATCACACACCTGTAACGGCGTGCGACTTGGACAAGAGGGCAGTGCCAGCAGTGCTGTGGTGCTCTGCACGCCACAGGCACCGGTGAAAACTGACGACGCCATGGTGTGGATAAGGCTACCAGGAGCGGATTTGTTCGAGCCTCCCAAATGCGCCACGAATCAGTGGCCCTTTGTTTTGACGAATGGCACATGCAGATCGAGATCGAGGTTCTTCTGACGCACGTAAGTTACACAAGGATTGAGTAGATTAACGGTGCAAATCCTCCAATAATTCAGCACTCAAACTGTCAAACAGGGAGTAAACGGAGTAAGTATCAATTGATCGATGAACTGAACTTCGCAGACGGCCCAGCTCAAAGGTAACGCCTTTGGCAAAACCGTGGACTGAATTCTGCAGCCACGACGTGGTTCACGTCTTCAAGCTCGATCGCCTCCCACCGATTACGAAGCGATGAATGCGTCAGGGCGTCACCATTCACGCGACGAGAACGACGACGGGGCTCCTCACGACATGGGAGCCGTCGCTCCAGGTGTAGGACCCTGCCAGATACTGCCCGGTTACGCGCGCGCCGCCTCCCGCTTTCGGCTCGATCACCACCTTGAAGGCCTTCCTCTCGCCCGTCCGCGCGAAGCTGAGGCTCCTCGGCGAGACCTTCACCGAGACGCCGAGGGGCTCGACGACGGCGACGCTGTAGCGCGCGCCGCCCTGGCCGACGTTGGTCACCGTCCGGCGCACGGCGACCGAGCCGTTGAGGCCGCGGACGGCCAGCGAGGGGTGGTTGAGCTCGTGCGGCGGCGGCGGGGTCGCGGGGCACGGGCGCGAGTGGTCCAGCTGCGCGCCGCCGCTGGCGCACGCGAAGAGGAGGTAGTCCTCGTAAGCCGCGTCGTACACCAGGCCCGGGTCCAGCGCGTGCCTGGGCCGGATGTGGCCCGACCCGTACTCCATGGGCCCAGCCATCGATCCGTCCCCGTCCATTATTGGGCCGCCCTCCGCGTTGCTGGTTGTAGCTGTGAAACAACACGGACAATTGAACAAGTTTGTTTCGCGCGCAACGAAGAGAAGCTCACGTTGTGTGCGCGTGCGTGCGCGCGCGCGCGCTGAGGCATGAGAATCGAGATGTTACCGGTGGTGACGATGGCTGATCGGATCGCGGCGGCGCTCCAGCCGGGGTGGGCGGACTTAAGGTGCAGGGCGGCGGCGGAGACGTGCGGGCACGACATGGACGTCCCCGAGACGATGTTGTACTTCACCACGCGGTTGTCGCCGTCGAGCTTCGTCGGAGACGACGCCTCGCTCCACGCCGCCAGGATGTTCAGCCCAGGCGCCGTAACGTCAGGCTGCACACGCAGACGTTGCACGCATGCAGTCATTGATAGAAGCGCCAGATGCGTGCATGCCATTAATTGTCCATGTATGTACCTTGAGAATGTTGAGCTCGATGACGTTGGGGCCACGCGACGAGAACTGCGCCATCACCGGCGACGGCCTGACGTCCACGACGGTCGTTGAGCGGTTCAGAATCGCGGTCGGGCTCGAGCTGGAGTTGATGTAACGGAGGATGGCGTTGGCGTCGGCCATGGAGACCGCCGTGCCCGGGAGCACGTGCGCGTCGACGGGGACCTCGTTGCCGTACGCCGGCGGGTTGCCGAGGATCATGGCCGCGCCGCCCGCGCGCTTCACCTCCATGCCCTTGGCCACCCTCAGGCCGGCCCCCCTCAAGCACACCACGATCTTGCCGCGCACCTTCTCCGACGATAGTGAATTCGGCAGGCATTGGCTGCGTGGGTCCACAAACACAAAAGAAATTGAACCGTGTCGATTTTGTTTTTACCATGCTTAGTGCTAATGATTATTAAGAGAGTTTCATTTAGTGCAGTCCGTTGCTGATCCTTACTTGGAAACGTTCGTGGGAGTTCCAGGAACGACGGCGTCTGCGGCACAGACTAATGGATACGCCTTGCCGCCCGGCAGTTGATATGTCGTTACCGTTTGTCCCTGGTAAAAATGAAAAGAAACTGACGTGAGTGCATGTTTGCCCGGCAAGTAAAAAAATACTGGTAGACCAGTAATGCTTACCATGATCACCATGCCATGGCCAAGCACGATCGGCGAGTGGAAAGCGCGGTCGATGCTGCTCGCGGCGACCGTGAGGATCCACGGCGCGAGGTTCGACACGGTGGCCGGGGCGGGGCCGGAGTTGCCGCCGCTGCAGACGACGACCATCCCGCGCCTCGTGGCGTGCAGCGCGCCGATGGCGATCCCGTCGTCGGCGAACGACAGCGGCTTCCCGACGGACCCGATGGAGACGCTCATGACGTCGACGCCGTCGCCGATGGCGTCGTCCATGGCGGCGAGCATGTCGGCCTCGAAGCAGGTGTTCTCGATGTTGGGGTTGGGCCCCGGGATGGGCCAGCACACCTTGTAGACGGCCAGGCGCGCGGAGGGCGCCCCGCCCGAGGCCGCGCCGCGCGCGAATCCGCCGAGCGCGGCCGCGCCCGGCACGGTGCGGCCGGCCACGGTGGACGCGGTGTGCGTGCCGTGGCCGTCGTGGTCGCGCGGCGAGCGGTACGCGTACGTGGAATTCACCGCGCCGTAGGAGGCCTCGTAGGCTTTGAGGTAGTACCGCGCGCCGATGATCTTCCTGCGCACGCTTAGCCCAATCTCAAATTAGCAAATGGATTATAGGCAGTTTGGTTGTCTGCATCCAAGGAGTTTTGCATCTAGAGATACAAAACTAGGGTGTTTGGTTATAGTCATCCATTTGAACTAGGCTCTCTAGATGCAATTAATCCCTCCGAGCCAGGCTTTGGAAATACGACCAAATTGGGTGTTTGCCCAGAGCCAGGCTCCGCTGATGCAGAAACAACCATATGCGCGAGCGCGACACATTTGATTCATTTATTTGCTATATCTTTTGATTAGTATTTTCGATTACCAAACCGATTTCAAAAATAGGTTATTAATATACACTTGCCATATAAATTTTAAAAGCTTAAAATTTTGTTTTTTCAATTTATTTATTTGTGAGACTTTCTTTTGATTTTTTTATTTTCCTAATTGATTTTTTGTTATTTTGATTTTCTAGAATTTATTTATTAAAATGTTTCATCCGTCTTTTGAATTTCTCCATACCATTCTTTCCTTAGTACAGTCAACCAAACAACATCTCTATGCAGCCTGTACAATCTCATACATCTAACCAAACAACAATCATTTGCATCATCTCAGTCTGGTTCCAACCAGCCTGGCTCAACGCATACAGTTTGGTTCAACTGAGAAGGCAATCAAACAGCCTATTAATAATCGTAGTAAATTTTTAACCTGGCGATTACGCCCTAGCCTGTGCTAACATAAGTGTGCATAATCTCACGTCGATCTCGAGGGAGGAACATCTCACAAGGATTTCGTGTGGTACGCCGTATGCATCACAAGGAAGATGTCACGGGGCTACCTTGCAGACTCAGCAGCGGCAGTTGCTTCAGACAAAAAAAAAACTACTCTGCCTGCCGAAGCGTTTGTAAATTGAGCGTATGCTAGTGCAGTGACTCGAGAAGGCGCCGATTCAGCTGGAGTCGTGCGGCTGAACTGGTCCACGCTACTGTATTTTTGTTTGGACGTGACACTGTGGAGTGTGGACCTGTGCACTGTGCTGATGACTGATGAGGTCTTAGGTCCCAGATTTTGCAGCATGCAGACGCCGGCATTTTGCTCTGACGCTAGCGCGCTCCAATGACTCCACTAGACCACTACGCGATGATTCCACATTAGAGATTCCGGTTGGACTTCGGGGTATGTGTTTTGGCTGTGGCCTGTGGCTCTGGTCGTCGTTGTTTGTCATATTGATTGCCATGCCATCCCGTTTGTTTAACTTGTGATACGTACAACATCCATATATACAGATCATTTTGTGATTTCCATGCTCTTGCATACATATCAACGCGTAAAGCATCTCTATCAGCATCTCTATATTTTATTATCTATACTCTATAGTCCCTTTTTTGCCATATTCGATCCCTATACTTTTATCATTTTCAACAATGTTCTGTTCTCCAGAGAGAGAGACATAAATAATATTTAAATATAGAGATTCAAGAGTCGAGGAGTCAGGAAGTTTATCTCAAAATAGAGACTCATGTATAAAGAGTCCGGTATAGAATGCTATCGAGACTGAGAGTCCCTAAATATAGATATGATTTCTTTTATTGGCCATGCTAAAAGTTATAGTAATAATGGTGCATGACTCTTGTAATAACGGTTTTGCTTTTGTGAAAGTGCTTCTTCTATATTTTGAGGAAAGCTGCTTCTCAAAGCTCAAGCCCAATCAAACTAAACGTTTTGGTTTATCTAAACATAACATTTCAGCGGTTCGATGAGTATTGGCATGTACACATGCTTTTCACCGTGAATTTTTAATAATTCAATTATTTTGGCCACTATAAGTGCATCTACAACAATATAGTGAATCACTATGTATAGCAAATGGACATAACATCTATATAGACCAATTACATAACCTTTTCAATTAACTAGCTATAGCATAATATGGACCCGTATGTATTAGGGTTCATGCATTGTGTAATCTGTTATAGATTGACTCTTGATTAATTTGGCATGGACTCATATTTCTATTATTTTTAATTCTAAATTTATGCATTTGTATGTAGCCGGTATGAACTCTTTTTAATTTGACATGAACTATTACTCCTATTATTTCTATTCTGAATTTATAATATTTATAGTAGCCGATGCAACATCTATTTTGAATCTGGCATGGGCTCTTATTTCCATTTTTATTCTAAATTTATTGTTGAGGTTGATACAAATTCGTTATTTGAATATGGGTTGGACTCTTATTTCTATTGTTTTTTATTTCTTCAGCTGATATAATTTTTTAACATCTAATCTGTTATAATTTGGACCTACGACATTCGACAATGTTGAACTTTCTTTTTCTAATAATTAACGTGGAAATTTTTGTTAACTTGGGATTAATGTGGTGGCTTCGTTTAACTCTACTTGATTAATGTGGTGGCTTCGTTTAACTCTACTTTAATTATATACATAAGAAAAAACCTTAGTTAGAGATCTTATAACTAGCTGCCATTTTTTTATTAGAGATATTGTAAAGAAGGAAAAAGTTAAGGCTCACATGCGTGCACGTGAAGTGATGGTAAGGTATGTTTTCATAAATATAGGTCCTTGAGCAGTCAAGCCTCTAAGTTGGATTGGATAAATATTTTCGCTCCCCTATGAAAATCCCCGAACTAGCTCGTGTTGTTGGCCGTACGCTGATATTTGTGTGCAACCATTCCTCTCATTTGGTCTTTTACAAAAAAGACACAAATTTTCAACCAAAAACAATCTAGTCCTCTTTCTTTCTTTCTCCCTCAGGCTTCCCGCCGCCTGTCGACGACCACCGCGGCACTGCCTTGACATGGGCTTGGCGCGACGGCCGATGATGTTCAGGCGCAGCGGCTCAAACGGCGTCGCGGTCGTGCACGACCGGTATGGTTGTCATTGGCAGCAATAAACAGCTCGGAGGAGGGTGGAAGAAGAGAAAGGATCCAATTATTTTTTACAAAGTTTTTGTGGGTATTTTTGTAAAAGACCGAGACTGAAATGAAGGGTTCGCATTCAACCACGCGGTACGTGCAAGATCATCAGCCGCCAAATTTCATTGGAGAGAGGAAAAGTCGATGTGTGAGATAGCTGACCTATTGCAAGACGATGGACTGAAGGATTCTCCTCCTTGGCACACCCCCTTCCAACGTGCCGGCACTGGCCCTAACCCTTCGTCGCCGAAGCTCGCCGACTCCGGCCAAATCCCTATCAGCAAACGACACTTTTATATATACGTCAATATCGCCTTGAAAGGTTCCTTCTCCTGCATGCGCTAGCCGCATGGCGTGCTCAGGTCAGATAGCGGTCGATAAAAAACAGCACAAGAGCTAGGTAGCACATCGCAGTCGAGCATCGCGACGTGTAGATGTATAAGCCTCCTTACCGGAGTCAAGCACGCCTACGATGACATCCTCGCCGGCGTTGGCACCGGACGGCAGCCACTCGCCGCCGCCGCCCATGCCTCTCAGCCCCTCCTCGAAGCCCACAAACTCCCAAGACCTCGTGGTGTGCGGGGACCACCTCCCCTCGCTCGGGATGGTAGACGCCACCTCCGCCCTCGCTGCAAGCACACATCGATCGATGGACGTACACCACCCAGGCATGAGCCAAACAAACACAAAGATACAATCGTATAGAGACCACACATAAGTAGCAACCAAGCTGGCTAGATAGAACAGAAAACATATTTATATATGCACATACAGATGAGACAGTACACAGTACAGACAGTAGCTGCGTTTGGACTGTTCTTTCTCTCTGCATTGTTACTATGCAGCCTGTGCGTGTACACGCGAGCACGAACCTGATAGTTTTGTGGCTTCTTCCTCGGTGAGAAGAGCCGCGAAGCCATTGAGGCTGTGCCTGTAGCTGTACAGCAGCGACGCCCGTGCCGCCTCCTGGCTGGTGTTCGACAGAGAGCGTATGGGGCGGTTAGCTACGGCCTATATATGAAGCCATGTCTAGTTCCATCGATGTCGCCGAACATTGCACAGCTGATAGAGAGAGGAGATCAGGAGAGGTGTGGTGTGCTCGCCCAGCACGCCATGCGTGTGTCAATGGCTGTACCACGTACCTGCCCTTGACGGAGAGCAGGAGCGCATGGTGATCCTCCAAAATCGCTTCTTTGGCTTTCGCTCCGGCGTGCTCGCCCAGGTACACGATGTAGACCTATCCACAGCGGCGATGTGTGAGAAGCTTCTTATCTGTACTCTTCTTTCACTTGCAGATCATTCAATAAAACATTTTGGAGTGCATGCGTGTATATCCTTAAAAATTTTGCATGTGTTTTAATACATGCCTGGTGTTGTGAATCAGGGAAAAAACTCGAATTACGAAGATACAGGGTCACTGCTATTGATAGTAAACGGGTGCACTTATATAGAACCTATGATCTAATCCTATGACTAAGGTGCTGTTTTTTTGGCTAATCTGAATGGCTGAAAAGAACAGAGCCTAAATTTTGTTTTGGACCCTCATGCCCGTTCACCTCTTAGCATTACCTAGCTCCACCCTGGTTGTGATATCAATGAATTGAAGCTGGTATAGAGTCATGCTGATAGGGTTCATGAAACATTTTAGAAGGAACGTACAATGAAAGAGACCATAACATCATGAATGATAGCATATTAGCAGTACAAGAAGCAATAATATCTTCTTCTTCAAAAAAAAGAAGTAATAATCTCTTGGTTATGTACAGCGGAGAACTAATTAATTATGACCTGGCCTTGCTTGGTGAAGGCAGAGGCAATGGAGAAGAAGGACGAGAGGACGACAAGGAGGAGAAGGCTCGGTATGGCTCGCGCTCCTCTCATCGTCTTCCTGATCTGAAGACCGTATCCTTCTCTGTGACTCGATGGCTGGGAGGCTGCAGCTTATATACAAGCAGAGCTGCTGCCGGCGAGCTAGGTGATAGGATAGGGGATACACTGTGGAGTTTCTGACTATCTGACCTCTGATCCTACGAGTATCTTTGTTTTCTTTTCTTATCCTTCTATTGTTATTGCCTGCAACTTGAAACTCATGTCTTGCGATGATCTCTCTTGGACGTTTCGGATTGGATTGGACCGGAGATTACACTACACTCCGACAATCTTCTTCGACAACAACAGTAACGACAACACGTACAGCACCAAAAAAAAAAGGAGCTACATTCAGCTGACACTGCGATCTTTTTTATCAATCGTGTCAGAAAAGAAAAGTAAGCTCACTTTCTTTAGTGTGTTTTGTTGCCTGCCATCGCAGAGGGGAAAAAAAAACGCTAGTATGAGCCGCAGGCGTGCGCATCCATGGACCATATAGTATAGTCAATTAGTCCATGTATACTGCAGAGTCCACAAATTTGACATGCATCTTCCATTACCATGCTCGAAGGGGAGCTGATCGATCGATGCTGATTGCTGAGGGAGAGTGCGTCGGCCTGCGCGGCTGCACTGGCCGCACACAGGAAGAGTAGGATTATGATGGCTCGAGCCCGAACACGTCTCCTACGTACATGCACATTGCCTTTTTTTCTCTGGGCATCCACGCCTACGTAGCCATCACCCTTTCGTCCTGCGTCAAGCACGCTCTGAAGGCTACGTTCGCCGTCTTGTTCGCAGTGCGTATATGGAGTATGTACGTATAGTTGACCCCAATGAAGGCTACTCTACCTGGATCGTTTAACGGCTTAAAGCTTACCGAGACGAGGTTACTAGCTTGTCGTCCCTCGATCGACACTTAACAGTGTCGCTATTCTAGTCCAGCTGAGTACTTGAGTGGCACGGATGAATCAAGGACACCCGTCAGATTACTGAATATGCTTCATCCTCCGCAGTTTAATAAAGGTCTGTTAGAATAAATGGACCAGGCTCATATATATTAGAATAATTTCTAAAAATCTCAAAGACCCGTGTATGAAAAAAGAGAGTGAAATCCTTCAGACATGGAGTATTGCTAATGGAAGGTGGGATACACCAACTTAAAAAGTGGAGTGTGCTCCATCTCACCAGCTTATGTGGGAATGAGAGAAAAGGAAAAACTCACGCGTACGCGTGCATGCTTGCCTCGCTAGGCTCAAGGCGGAGCGGACGGCTTTTGCGTGAATGGTTCGTTGAAAACGAGCCTTCATGCTTACGTAGGTGTCGGGGATAAAATCACGGCCTATTGCCATGGCCCACTCCCTGATGGCCCAATCGAGTAGCCTCCCAGGGTCTGCTCCCTGAAAGGTTCTATCAGGCCCATGTGCATCCTGCCGAACAGCTTCTTGGTTGGCACGGTGCGTAACGGCCAAGGGTTCGTGTTTGAGTCCGACTCGAACAAGAGTTCTGTAAGGCTACGTGAAGACCTGGGCGTGGTTTTCCGGATTGGAGCAGACGTCGTGATCCCCAAGAATTGGAGTATACCTTATCTGCCGTGGGACGTATTTGGCATGGTACGAGTTCGTTACGATCTCGTAGTCAGCCCGGCCTGATTATCCCTTGGTAGGTCGGTTGTTCAACACTATATAAACAGAGCCCCTACGGCGTGTAGAGAGGCTAAGTACCATTGTATTGACGCATATAACTCGCCGAGACTTGTTCTTCTCGTCGAGCTTCTTTTTGTAATCCTCTTTGATATAAAGGAAGGCTGGACGTGGGGCTGTTATCTCTTTGAGAGGCCTGAACCAGGATAAAAACCCTGTGTCTCCCTGTTGCTCGTTGATTGTTGTTCGCTCTGTTCGGCGTGTCTCCTATCTCCCCTTCTTAAGAACCTTAGTTGACTTGAGATCGATATCTCAACCGTCGACAGTAGGCACAACTTCATTTTTGCATATCAGTGTTTGTTCTCTAAGTTGGTATTGAGACAGAAAGGATGAGTCATCCAGATCCGAGCGGTATTTGGGACAAATAGGGCGAGTCATTTTGACCCGAGCGGATCATCTGACCCATTGGAGGGTCGTCAATGTTCAGCGACTTCAATTAGTGTGTTGCTGGAGGGCCATTGTGATCAGCTGAAGAGGGTGACTGACACTATCTTTGTTGTCGTGTATAAATAATTAAATACCCAAGAGCAACACATTGAGAACACATCTTCCAGTTGCCTTCTCCATTTCTGTTGTGTTGCCAAAAAAAAATAGTCCATTCCGTCTCGTTTCTCAGCATGTACCGGAGAACAGAAGAGCAGATCTCTTAAATCAGATGCTATTGAGATCCTATATCAGACGAAGAATACATTTTTGAAAACCCCAGTCGCGACCGTTCACTGTTGTCTACTTTCACTATGTCAACTACTTCCTCTATATAGTGGTCGACGACTAGGAGACAGGCTCCATTGGCCGAGCTTACTTAGTTGGAGTGAGGTTCAACCACGATTCTTCTCCCTTGGCTACACTAGTACGTCTCAGGGAAGACTCGGGGGGTAGCTGGAGCTATAGGACAAGGATATAAACAATTTTTTATCCCGATTTGGGCAGTGGCAGATAACAGCCATATGTTCGGTCTCTGTTACTCTCCAAGCTTAAAGTGATTACAATAAGTCCTTTGGGCACTAGTGTAGGTGTTCCTGGCTACGTGAGTGGAAAAACTCCTTACAACTATCATGTACTAGGTTAGTGCTTGTGCGATGGTTCTACGACAGTTCTCTGTTGGAGAGTTAAGTCCTGGAAGCAAATGAGGCTTCCTTTGTCCAAATGAACTTGAATGGAGATCCCTTCGTCCTTGGTCCTTTTTATAGGTGAGTCGTTCATGCACTGCAGATCTTTTGGCAGTTCACGAGGGATATGAATATTTGTTTGCCAATAGTAACCTACCTTTTGTCCATTGGGTCTTTGTGCAATCGCTGGGTAATAGTGAGTGCCCATCAATTCATGATGATGGGCCCCATGCCTTTTTGGTGTCAGGCGGTGCGGGTAGCTGATCCATCAGTGAACGGGTATCTTCTACCGATGGCTGTGGCAGGCGTGTCTTGGTAACGGGACTAAGTTGACTCGAGGTCGCCATTGTGCGGTGCCCGTTGCAGACGAAGAAGCGGAGTGCGCTCACAGGCGCATGTCTTGAGCTTCATAGGCTCGAGCTAGGGCTTAGGAAGCTCGAGCTTGGGTCAAAGGAGGGTTCGTGGGAGTTTGACGGCAAGCTTGGGCAAGTGGGAGGCCCTTCCTAGGCCTTCTCTCCTCATTGGCTTCGATTGCTCTAGGGACTTCCTGAATAGGCCATGACCGCTCATGGCCCATCTTGTCTTTCCCCAACAATAGTGATTCACGTCGGCTGCGTCATCGTAACAACGGGATCATCTTCGTCTATCCTCAGCTACGAGTCCAAGGTAGATAGGTACGTGCTTCCCTACTCGTGCAGGTAAATCCCTGCGGTGGGTTTGTGAACGAGTATATACCAGAATGATATGTGTAAGGCACTGAGGCCCATTTGCTCGTGTAGGGTTGAGAGGGGGTACTAATCAATTTTTTGGAAAAAAAATTTTGAGTATACATACGCTGACCCTATGTGGGCTCGCCCATGAGTGGAGATTTGATTGTGGGGGGGGGGGAGGGGGGCGACAGGGACGATGGCTGTGGAGGCGTCGGAGGTGCCAAGGCTTGACAAGGAAGGGAGAGGAGCACAAACAGGATCGGGCGAGACGACGGATAGACTCTTCGCGATGGGGACTCGAGAAGGGGTGAAGTGGAGGCAGGATGAGGGTTGCGGCGGGTTAGGGATTGGGTAGGCGTGCGAAAGAGGGGTTCAAGGGAAGTTGATATGGATCGAAGAGTGATAAAATTGAAAGTTGGCCCTACCACCAACCATCGCCACCTCAAGCCTCTTTTAAATAGTAGACAAAGTAGAAGACGGATATTTTTTTTACTAAATGAGAAAAACCCACATAAACTGCAATAGAAAATATATTTTAGAACACAAATTAATAGACAATGAGCACGCACCAAATGTCGAATAAAAATAAACATACAATTTTAATTTATAAAAATAATAATAGAAGCGTTTGTACCAACTAAAGACTAGAAAATAGTCCATATTAGCTAAAATTTACAATTTTTAAGAAATAAATTTAAATTATAAATAATAGAAAACAACTCTGTGTGAACTATTACAAGATTAGGAAAGGAGTACATATGGACATAAAAAAACTGAAAAAATATTAAAAAATATATTTCAACTAGATTTACAATAAAAATTGAAAAATATAAATTCATAATGAGAATGAGGTTGCTTACCATGATCAATTACAATATACATACATTTTTTCCCCTAAAATTTGATATAAAGTTTTTTAAAACACTTTGCTGATGCACAGTTCTAAAATCTAGGAGTCAATGTTGAATAAGCATTGTGCAAGTAGGCTCAATAATGGGACCGAATCCCCTGATCCTGCTGTAGTCCTTAAAAATATAACATTTGTTTTGAAATTAACTCCTTTCTCATTCTTGTAACTTGATGTATGAGAACATATCCGGTGCAATCAAGTTTACAGTGCAACCACCGTGCAAACGAGCTATTAAAAGTTGTAATTTTTTTTAAATAAAATTGTAGATGTACTTTTTAACTTACTCTACCTCTGTATAAAATTTCAATTTCAAATTCATCTTAGATTTAAAGTTACAAAAAAAAGACAAATTTCTATCGGTTTTGAACTCATCAAAACTGTTAGTTTTTTCTATTTTTATAACTCTTAATATAAAATAAATTTTGATTTGGAAATTCATATATAGGTAGAGTAAACAATGAAGTACATATAAAAAATTTTTAAATTTTTTTTACAACTTTAATAGTTCGGTTGCATGGTGATTGCACTGTAAGCAGACCTGCTAATGGGGGCAAACCCACCCCAAACCCACCCCTAACCCATATAAAATGCCAAAATTTTTTACCCAACCCAATCCAACCTGTCTGTAACCTCTCCCCAACCCAACCCAACCCGGCCGATTTCTTCAGCAATTCAACCCAGCCCATCTTCTCTGTATGGGTTCAACCCGTTCACTCCACCCAAATAGAGCTCCAAACAAATCAAATCAAATCCAAGCAGAGAATAGAAACAATGAAGAACAGATCTGGTACAAACAAGATCGAATCGTGTCGCCTCGCGTGGGAAGCCGCTGCCGCCGACGCCGCGCCGCGCCGCGCCACGCGTGGAAGCACCGCCGTCGCCGCGCCTCGCGGCGGCTTCGCGTGGGAAGCCGCCGACGCCGACGCCGCGCCGCGCGTGGGAAGCACCGCCGTCGCCGCGCCGCGCGTGGGAAGCACCGCCGTCGTTGTCGTGCGTGTGTAGCCGTCAGTGCCGCCGTCGCCGCGCTTGGGAAGCCGCCGTCGCCTCAGCGCCGCGCGGTGGATGTTGCCGCCGTCGCCATCTCAACACCGCGCCTGGCGAGTCTCCGATGTCGCCGTCGCCGCGCCGCCCGTGGGGAGCCTCCGCTGTCGCCGACGCCGTGTTGCCCGTGGGGAGCCTCCGCCGTCGCCGACGCCGCGCCGCCCGTGGGGATCCTCCGCTGTAGCCGTCGGTGTGCTCCAGGGCGCCGTCGCCGCCCGTGCGCTGTGGCCTCACGCGTCAGGGCAAAATGGGTGCTCCCCCATTTCATTTCCACGGGTTACAACCCATTTCAACCCAAAAGAGGCAACCCGTTCCAACCCCAACCCAACCCAGTATAGGGTATAACCCACCCCACCCAGCCCAGTTTCCTGTTTGAACCCGTTTTCACCCATCCATAGCGAATCCGGTAACAAACCCAACCCAAATTCCCCATTTCTACCCGCCCCAATCCCAGACCTAACTGTAAGGCTGATTGTACAGGATATATCTTCCGCCTGATGTATAACTGAGAAAAAAACCCACTACCTCTCGAAAAGAAGCCCACGAAGTGTTGGGCCAGTAGATAAGATTCCATTATACTTCCGTCAACCCAACCCAATACGTCCTCAGTCCTCCGCTCCCCTCCCCGGCTCCTGCCCCCTCCGATGACCCTAGCCGGAGCTTCTCGCCGCCGGCGAGCACCCATTTCCCGTTTCTCTCTCCCTTTCCTTATAGTCGTCTTTCTGATCGTCTCCCCGCAGCCTCCGCTCGCCTTCGCGCTCCGTGTCCCGCTGCGCGAGGTCGCCACACTCCTTTCCCTCTCCCACTCCCTCCTCGCCCGCGTCGCCGCCGCACGCGCCGCCCGGGGGGACACCGCCGCGGCAGCCCGCGCTCGCCGAATCGCTTCCCACCTGTCCCTCCTCTCATCCCGCGGCGCGTGGGCCCTCGCCTGGGATTACCTCCGCCACTACGCCTTCTCGTCCGCTGCCAGTGCGGGGTGCGGACTCTCCTGCGCCACCGCCGCCGTTCGCCTCCTCGCCGCTGCGGCGGAGGTATCGCGCCTGAACTCCGCAGCCGCAGCCGCCCAGTGGCTGGGCCGCAATTACGGGGACGTCCGTGCCGCCGCCGCGCAACTTCTCAACGGCCTCCTCGCCGCCTTCTCGGAGCAGGTATACGACTGACGACTTAGTCTCCCGTAAATATCCTAATTTCAGCATTGCCCATCCCATAAAGGTTTGAGTTGGATTTTAGGGACCGTTAAGAGAGGTGATCATGGATGTGAAGTGGGAGGTGGAGGAGGGGGAGTTGCTGAAGGATTGTCTTCAGGTGGGAGCGAAGGATTTTGAAGGATTGCTTGTCATTGCCAAGGATCTCATATTTGGCGCTTCAAGGACTTCTGCACGCCACAGTGAGCTTTGAAGGTTTGGTGACGCCTTGCATTCTGCTGATATTTCCATCGAACTAATTATCATCCCTGCTTACTTTACTTGAATTAAGAATTCTGAAGAGTTAGATACTTAGATTAGCATTTTATCTTATAACAGATATACATCCCATCATGGAATCTTGAGTTAAGCATCCTGTTACTGATATGCGTTCTTTAATGTCTGATACTTGAAAAAGTTGACATGTGAAGAATATGAGATGCATGGTACATACAGGTTTTCTAGTGATTAGGGAACGATAATTCTTGGTAAACATTCATCTCGGACTTAATATTGTGTCGAGATTAATCATAATCATCTCATGTTGTTGAGGGAAAGTGACATTTTATATTCATATGCTATGGTTAACTTTATCTCATATATATATGTGGTAGAGGATATGAAACATCAAATTGCCATATTAAACTTTTGCGTGAAGATAACAGTGACACGGGAATGATCAATTATTCTTCAGCTAGCAAGTTGCTGGTGGTGCAACACTTGCTTGTTATTTTATAAAGGATGGATAGTAATATAGAAATTGAACTTTTGGCACTTGGAGGGCAGTGCAACGCCATCGGAGGCCGCGTACTACCCACACAGTGCTGTCTCGTGCACATCATAACCCGTGCAACACATCTCTGGCTGCCTTCTCACCCACACTGTCGTGTGACACATCCTGCTTCAGCCACGATGCTTATGTCCCATGCTCTTCTATGCTTGCTCTGTCCTAACAAATACTGTGCTCTCTTGTGTCCGCAACTCCACACCCCACAGCACACCCTAGAACCCATGTCATCCCTGTGTGCAATGATCTTGCCTGGCCACAACCCACCACCTAATGTCATCTGCTTGGCCACACCATGCCCAAAGCTGTGCCATCACTTCCGCCACACATTCGCTCGTGGCTTTCATCCCCTCAATTTCTTAAAATGTTTTCGTACTCATCTTCCTGGAAAGCTCATGAGCCACCAGTACCCTTATTTTCTCTTTATCTATCTTTTTCTTTGCTTACCTCTACAGCTTTACCCCCTCCCCCTATGACATATGATCCTAGCTGATGATGTGGCAGCCCATGTGGGGGAAAAAGGTATATGATGCCAGTCAAGGAAGGTACTACATTCATGCTGTGAAATAAAAAAATGAATAGAATATTAACCATAATGTTTATTTATGCCACTCGTCAATATTTAAAAAGTGAATGCCTGAAAATCGGAGATGGTCTTATGTCAAATGTCAACTATAACTTCATGAACATCTAGAAGTTGATAATAGTGCCTATGTATGTTAAATTGTTAGTTAAATACACATATAAGTTGTTTTCCCAATTATAATATGCTGGTATTATGCACAAATCATTTAATTCAATTGAAAGTGTTAATGTTTTCTATGTTTAAGAAGAGTGTGAATTTGGTACCATAAGGCCATCAAAGATCAAACCTCCAGTTACAATAAGCGTGTGATATACTATTTAAACAATCCCAAATATTAATGGATTTAGTATGTAATATCATGTGCCCATGCAACATATCAAAGCCCAGCTCATTTTTGACATTGATAACGAACCCAAAAAAAGGATAAGCAAGACATGTGAACTTTATCTGTCTCTCTTTTTACTTTGTTTTAAATTTGATAGAGTAGTAGCACCAAACCAATTACATAATTACAAAGCTACAAGATATCTAGTCTGTTATGAAACATTATGGCTATATAAAGCAAATACTGAAAGTATTAGCAATTGCAGAAAATGTTCAATAGCATATTATTTTTTTATCCTTAAAGAATAAAGAAGAATGACTCTGTCTTTGATTACCAACTATATTACTAGTTTATTACAAAGCTACAAGATATCTAGTGTTCTGTTATGAAACATTACGGTTATCAGGTTATATAAAGCAAATATTGAAAGTGCTAGCAATTGCATCAAATGTTTTATGGCATATAATGCTATTCTCAACTAGTCAACTGCAGAAAGATTTGTATCCATGACAGACCATTCTTCTTTCATCATCATTTTCTGCAGTTGACTAGTTGAGAATAGCGGGAGTCCTATTCTTTGTGAGAGGTGCGGCCTTACGGAATGATATTTTGTTTGATGAGCGATTAACTGGCATATTTGAATTTTTATTTCATGTTCACGTGCAAATGTAATTTCAAGTATCGTGTAAAAAAGTAACTTATTGCACTTGTGATTAGTAGTATACGTATGTGATTTGCTCTTAGATAGTACTGTTTCATGATTAGAAATGGCTGGATTCTACTAGCCGATCAGGAAACAACTCTTCTCTTTCTCTCTCCCGTTGTGATTTTTCTTGGGATGGATACGACAGTCTGCTCCTAGTCCTGGCAAGAGCTGCGCCATGAGTAGGAGCGATGATTCCAGTCTTTCCGAATCCTCAAATCTCTCTTTCTCCCATTCCTAATTTTGGCGTATGGTGCTGGCGTCAGGTGTTATGCTATGGTGAAATTATATTGCTGAAACTAAGCTTTAGAACTTCAGAAGGTTGCTTTGACAAGCTGGAATATTTAATCTGATTTGGTAACTAAAGTTTGTATCTGGCGACTTCTAATTTTTTGAGAAATAACTTTGACTGGTAAAAAGAATTAGTTAATCAAATAATTGATAATCTGTCCAGAACAGGGTCAGCTTGTACAGTTCAAACTTAAGGAATAAGGACTGTCTTTGTCTTTATTAGTTTAAAATAAATCATAATTAATACCAACTGCTGATTGGGATACAATTATATTGTGAAATAAATCTATTATATAGTTAAAATAGAGTTTGATGGAGCCACCACATTAATCCTAAAATCCTAGAAATTCTCACGTTAATCAGAAAGAAAACAAAAGATCTACACCGTTGATTGTTGCGGGCTCGGATCATGATAGATTAGATTAAAAGAAAGATTTCATATGAACTAAGGGCCTGTTTGGCAATGGATATTATTATGTAAATCTAGCGGTCAATATTAACCTCTATAACAAACTACTGAAGCTGATCTATATATTAGAGATAAACTCTAAATCTAATCTGATATATTATCTATATCTTAACACAAATCTAGCCGCACAAACGCGCTGGTCACCTTGCTCGTTATATAGTTAAAACAGAGTTTGATGGAGCCACCACATTAATCCTAAAATCCTAGAAATTCTCACGTTAATCAGAAAGAAAAAGAAAGATCTACACCGTTGATTGTTGCGGGCTCGGATCATGATAGATTAGATTAAAAGAAAGATTTCATATGAACTAAAAAGTAGGAATTTGAAAAATCTATAATAATAGATACAAAATGGAGTTCTCCCGTCCACCTCGCCACGTGGCACCTCCCCACCTCGCGAAGCACACGTCGCCCCGCCGCCGCAGCCGTCCGATCGCGTGCGCAATGAGATCCAGCCGTCCGTTCGTTCCTTTATCTATAAAATGATTTTTTCGTCTTTTCCTCAGCAGCGCGGGCGGCTTGGCCGGCAGGCTAGCTGAGCCAGCTCTCAGCCAGCCGCCCGCGGTTCGATTCCCAGCTCCGCTTCATTTTCTTCGATTTTTTCCTCGCGTCGCAAGGCTCCAGCGCGTGTGTGCGCGCCGCGGGTTCGCGCCTCTCGCGCGCGTCGCGCCGTTTCGGGCGCGCCAGGGGCACGCTATCGCGGCTAGTATAATACAAATAAGAGTTCATGCAGCAAGGACACTAGCGAGGGTGTGCGGGCTTCAGAGAACCTCGGGCGGTGCGGTCGTGCAATGGCAAAGTCCTCCGGGAAACGTGGTGACAAGGCAGCGCGGATCAGTTACTCTCGATGCCATCCTTACCAGCTTCGGCTAGGCACAACTTCTGGCCATCGCTGGCCGTGTCGGTGCCCTATGCCTCTGTCTCGGCTCCAGTGCTAGGCATGTACAACCTCCTTTGGTTATCCCATGTCGACGTCCTACACCCTCGCATCGTCCTCGCAGAGCAAGCCGGTACTCCTCCTTCCTTATTCTTACTTTCTTTCTCTCTGGGCAGGGAGGATACGGCGACATCAAGGAGTGAAAAAAATGTGAGATCAGAGGAGAGGGAGCGAAAGATATATATATTTTTATTTCGAGGGGCATTTTTGCTAAAATAGGCCATGTGGCAGGTGACATGGGAGCCACATCACCAAACCACCACCTTTAGAGTACCACTTTGGATTTGACATGAAACAAAAAGTCAACTTTATGTATACAAATACCGGGTTTTAGAGATGGCCTTGTTTGTTTCAGCTAGTTGAAAGTTGCTGAAAATTTTAATCTGAAAAAGTCAATGTTAGCCTAAACGCTAGTCAAGTGCTAGACGGATACCTACAGACTAGAGACTAGGCGGACTAGACGGAGACTAGGCGGCCTAGTCGTTTTTTTTATTTTTCCCAAAAATATAAAAAATATTAGTATCCAACTTATCATATACATCATTTTACAACTCCAAATATATGACTTATCCCTTAAATTAAATACACAAAATACATATATACACATATTAAGCATGAAAATAGACATATAGACTAACCCGACGGCGCACATGGCGGCGACGGCGGCGCTACACGACTGGAGGATGGGCGACGGCGGCGCTACATGGCAGGAGAATGGGCGCTACACGACAGGAGGATGGGGGAAACCCTACTAGGCAACTTCTATTTGGGCCACGGTCCACAGGCCTTTTGCCGATGGGCTCTCATCCCCTAGTCGGGCCACTAGTCACCGACTAGGCCGACCCACCACCGCCTAAAACCGTCCAGGCCCACCCGACTAATCGGTCCTAGTCCGCCTAGGACCGATTAATCGGATTTTCCGACTAATGCACCGACTACCCCCTAAACGGGACGGATTATAGCAGACTAGCGACTAGGCGGCGACTAATCGGCCTAGTCGGCCGACTAGGCGAACACTGGAAAAAGTTGTGATCCTTTGAAATACGTCTTAAAGAGTTCGAAAAATTATGAAAAAATATTTTACAAACTCTAAGAAGGAGTGAAAAGAAGGAGTGAAGGACTATTTAAAACCCCACAAAAATGACTATAAAGTATTACATTATTTGGCTTATACAAAATAACAAAATTTAATTTAATTTAATTTAAGCTGAAACAAACAAGGCCAATGATGTGAAAAAAAATAATCTGAAAGTTTCAGCTTAAAGTTGCTCAAAGTTTTAATCTGAAAATGTTGTGACCCGTCGAGAGAGGCTTTGAAGAGTTCAAAAATTACGAGTATTTTAGCAACTAAGAAGAACTATTTAAAACGCTACAAAAATAACTACAAAGTACTACATCGTTTAGCTTGTATAAAAATAACAAATTTTCATTTAATTTAAGCTGAAAAAAATCATGCCCATGTATCTAAACGAGAACTCATGCTAACTTCATGTACCTGCCGTGCAGTTTACTTTAGAAAATAATAGAAATAAGAGTTCTTGTCAAATTAAAGGATTGAGACAAATCTAGCCGCAAACGCATGGGACATCATGCGTGTTGTTGAATATTCCTAGAGTTTAGAGGCTTATGATAATATGGCCTATAGTCAGGAGTTCTTGTTATGTGCCCCCTTTTCAAAATTTTGAGCATTTTTTTGGTGGGTGTTAATGTGGGAAAAGACTCTTTTACCCCTACCCACCCTACTTGGCTCAGCTGGAGCAGTTTTGATGTGATTGTCAAAATATGTTTCTTCCTCAAAACAATATTAATAGTGGAACACTGCTATACAATCATGTGCAGTGCATCCAGGATAGCCGAGCGCTGGAAAATTGCTGGGCTGCGGGCAGGGGTGTCTTTTCCCCTCAGCAAGATGGCAGAAAATGGTCCAAAAAAAATAAATGAAAATGGGCAAATCATCGAGCCGTCCCCCATTTTTGGGATATTTTATCAACATCAACCAACGATGGGGGTTATCAGTGACCTCTGACTATGGGCATATAATCATTTTTCTCTTATATTATTGATGGTCAATTACTCCCTCCATTTTTTATGTAAGCCTTATTTCAAATTAGCACGTAGATAAAAAAAAAGTTGTGAGATAAAAAAAAAGTCAAGAAAAAATAACCAAGCTACCCATGTTATAAATTTTTAAAAAATATGAGAGCGAACATCATTTGAAATTGTTTATAAATGCATAAGAGAAAATTGTGTAATAGTAAATAAGAAATAACATCAATAATTCACCTGCACGCTTTATATTTCTAAATAAGATCATTATCGTATTTAGACTTTTCTGGTCCTAATGCCAGAATGTATTGTACTCTTGTTGTTAGCAACAAAGAATTTTTAGTTGAGAAAAATACTTGATTGATTTGAACTCGCTGTAACTTTACCAGACAGTAAGTCATTAATTAAACACTTGTTCTCCATATAATTCAGGTAGTGCCAAACTATCTGACTGGGGGTTCTGGTATCCATAAGTCTGTAGCTTACTGGGAAATCCTTGTTCATCACGGCCTCACTGTCAATACAGGGATAAACTGCCTCCCCCGGTCCACCCTTACCTACACATGCAACAGAGGCACTGCTGTAGCCTATACATTGGAAAATCTTCACTGGGAAATGTTATTCTGTCCTGCCTTGGCAGGCCTGAATTAGTGCTTGTTGGAATTAGTGGTTAGCTGGGGCCCATGCATTGTGATTTTGAGTGATTGTTTATCCGATGCAATTTGACCATTTATTATTTGCTCTCAACCCACTCTCTCTCTCTCTCTCTCTCTCTCCCGTGGAAGTTATGGACGGTGTTTGGCTGCATACCATAGATTTCATGCGCATTTACTTCAGAAACTGCTTTACATGGAGTGCCAATGTTTGGTAACTTCAAGGCTGGACGTTTCGGTTAGCAGTAATTCATTGTTGACATACATTAGGTAACTGATGGATGGAGCGAGGAAATGTAGCAAGAAAGATGTACTGGTAAATCACTGTGTCCATCATGAAGACATTTTTCATTATGCTCGCAAGTAGCAGGTATTGAGCTTCAAGCTGTCCGAGTCTCCAATGCCGGGCATTGCGAACGGAGAAATTAAGGCAAAACAGCGCCCAACAATATCATATGTCCCACGCATTGTATCATCGATGCAGCTTGATCCGGCGTTAAAAACGGCTTTAGAGGACTGTCTTGGAGCGTCATTATTCTCAGCAGGACTGATCGACATCAGATCATATCTTTACCTACATTTGAGGCTAAAGTGCTCAACAACTTAATGTATTTATTGCTAGATTTGATCCCCTGTAGACATGACACCCGATCAAACAAGAGGTCGCTAGTTTTTTTTTCATGCTAAAACATGTTGGATTTTGGCCCATCTATGTGCTAGCTAGGCCAGTCGGAGCTAGGTGGCTAGATATGAACTATTCCGTAGAGCAAAATTTGTTAAATGCTGTACAGGACGTAGGGCCTGAATGCTGTTGGTCGCCGAGAAAACCGATGAGGTAGCTGCACGATCTTGTATCGTTGTCTATGAGCAATGTGACCATCTCACATGACTGGTGCTCTCGCGGCGAGACTATCATTTCGCCGGTTAATAGAACCATCCATCGCTAGACCGTTTGCTTCGCTCCATGCGTGGACGCCATCCATGCCTGAACAACGTAGCGAAAAGTATCTGGCGTCTGCCTGTCTCCCAGAGTCTCAGTCCCAGGCCCAGCGAGAACAGCGATCTGTGGCTCTATCCGCCGCCTACTTATTAATAGCAAGTGATACTTAGATCCATGATTTTGTATAGAGAAGGGATATATAGTTGTTGGAGCAGATCATGCATTCATACAGTTGGCAAGCAAGAAGCTGCAGCTTGCACAATGTGTACTACTATTCTCCTAGTTAATGAATAGGAGGCCTTTAAAGCATCAGGTTTTTCAAAATTTGGATCTCTCTCTCTCTCTCTCTCTCTCTCTCTCTCTCCTCTACCACTATATTTTCGCTATATTTCTAACCTCTCTATAACAGAGTTTTTATCTTGGAAAAAATTTACAGACCGAAAAAAGGGTCTCAATATACTTTTTGCTAGAGTAATATAGCCTCCGAATGTAGAGAGAATTTTCTTTTAAGGACTCCGCTGGCTATGCTTTTATTTGGCCAACAAAATCTCTAAATGAAAATATTCCCTATATTAGGAGATTCTCCGTCCTTATATCACTCCAACATATTCTCTATATTTGTCCCTATTTTTGTAGGAGATATAGACATCCAAATTTAGGCCTTGTTTGGAAATCTTTTTCTAGTTTTATAGTTGACATAGACTATTATTTCTATTTCTATTTTTTTATTGTAATTGATAGACATCTTTTTTTAATCTAAGTCATTATAATCTGGACCCACAATGATTGATAGTGTATATCTTTCTCTCTCTTCGATTAACGTGGGAATTTTTATTACTTTAGGATTAAAGTGGGAATTTATTTAATTTGAGTGGCTAGATCTATGTTAATAATTAGCTTGACATGGATATTATTTTTATTATAAATTTATGTAAACTTTTATTGTAGCTGATATGAGGTCTTTGCTTTAATATGATATGGACTCTTATTTCTATTATTTTATTTTATAATTGTAGCATGTATGGTCTCTTTCTTTTAATCTAATTTGTTATAATCCAATCCACTAAAATCAACGATGTAGATATCTCTTTCTTTTAATCTAAGCTGTTATAATCCGATCTACTATAATTGTCTATGTAGTTTTTTTTATTTTTTGGTTAACTTGAGAATTTCTAGTATTTTTCATTAACATGGAAATTTATAGTAGTTTTGTATCAAAGCGGTGGCTCTGTGTTTTTCCTTTTTTATATATGTAGTAGATAGATAGATAGGAAACTTTCATACATAGATAGAGTAAGTTGAAAAATATATATACAAATTTTTTCTAAATTTTTTTTACAACTTTGGTAGTTCGGTTGCGCAGTGGCTGCACAATAAACTTGATTGCACATGATATGCTTCATAGATATCGATGTGTCAAACACCTCATGGTATTACCTATAAACAATGAAATCACTTTACTTCTAATTCTAAACAACCCCTTATAGATGGTGCTGGCCATGCTATTAAGGCATGAAAGAACGAAGCTGTAGCGGCAGCCTGACCAAAACATGGTCTTTATTATCCAACCACCCATTACTATGGCCAAGCGTTGCATCGTCGAATGGACGTGTCATGGAGAGAGTCCTCCGGGGCTGCGTTCTGATGCTGCTCGCTCCTGCATTGCACTGCATATATGGCAGCGGAGGCGCACAGGGAGTGAGAGCTAGGCGCCTGCATCGATCCGCATGTATCTGCACTCTGCAGTCCTGGAGTAAAGCACCGCCGCGGTAGTAGGTTCGCTCGCTTCCTCCTCCCGCATAATTTCCTCCCGATAGGCGTCGCCCGATGGATGTCATGTGCGCCTGCCGGTACGTAGCTTCGCGCGGCGCGGAATGCACGCCAGCTCGGCGGGCGCGCGCGGCGGCGGGGATCGAGTGCTTCGCGCTGCCGCAATCCCGCAACGCAATGCAAGCGCGGGATGAATCGGCCGGGGGGCTGTACTGTCGGCGCTGGCGCTAGCTTGAAGGCGCTCACGTTGCCTCCTACCGCCATTAATGGCGGTGCCTCTCTTTGCATCCCCTCCATCCTCCATGCCGTGCTTTGCTACCGTTCTATTTTTTTTCTCTCTCTCCAAAATGGGGAGAAGGGAGAAAGAGGCCGCCGTGCCTTACCTCATCATGGACCGCTGTCCACTGGTCATGCCCACTTAGTCACTTAACAGCCGCGGGTTTCCATAAAGTCAGTCGACGTGCTCTTTTTTTTTTAGCCTAAAGATGGTAGGGTTTCATAATCATATCTATGCTACTAAAAGATATGTGTAAGACATGAACCCAAACAAATTAAAAGAAAAGAAAAATAAGAAAACAGAAAAGCAAGAGCAATAGAAAATTAAAATTAATCAGGCTCCAAAGTACAAAAACATTGCACACACCTCCTTAAAGGATCTGCTCCCTCTCGCAGGAGTTGCATCAACAAGCGAATTTTAAAAATTGTGACTGAAATATGCGTTGAATATATTATCTTTTATTCGCAGCTAAATGTGCCAACAAACCAGGGAGAAAAAGCTCTTTGTAGAAGGTTCAGACCCGGCCCCTATATTAGTTTGAAGGAAAGCTCTTGTCATAACAAGTTAGTCGTCTAATATCACCGAGGTAGAAAGCTTCAAGTGTTACCGGATATCTTGTGTGGCATGGCATTGTATGAAAAGGTGGAGCAAGGCTTTTCAACATTGATTTGACAAAGAGAAAATGACACGTCCATTTCAAATGGCTTTCCGATGAAGAGGGCTATGGGAATACAATCATTGAGCAAAATCAGCCGCAGAAACAATTCATGCTTAAACTGGGTATATATAACTCTTCTAGACAATTTTGGTATTGTTCTTTCCACTTTTAAAATTTAAAGCTATCATTGAGAACTTGTCATTTTTGTACAAGCTAATCGTTGTAACATTTTGTAGCCATTTTGTAAGGCTTGGAGTGATTTTCTCAAAGTTTTTAAACCATCTATGAATAATTTTCATAATCTTCAAGCCCTTATCAAGAGTTCATAATTTTTTAATCTACCACCACAATGCCTTGATGAGCATTGAATAACATTTTATTGGTCATGATATATTTGTAGTATTTACTGTTCCAGGCAAAAATCCATGAGTATTCTAGTCGATTATTATTCGCTCTTATTAGTGACTCTAGGACGCCGGTATATATACTCTCACGTCAGCGCGCCTAGGCTCTGCCCCCATCTGGAATGCTTGTGTCCGGGCTTGTGGCTTGAGCTCTGATAGTGTGCAGAAGTGGTTTGAAGATAGTAAGGCATTTGACTTCACTCGATGGGCTTCGACAGGATGTAACGTCTAGTTGATGAAATTGAGATGTGCTAAAACCGGAAGCAAATAAAACCAAAAGGCGTTCCAGATGAGTGAGATCTCAAGATCGCTTAGCATCCACATCTTTTACTCTATTTTTGTACTCCATTTCACTATTAGCTACTCTATCTATTTCTCTAAAACTTTTTCACACTTTATACTGCAGTCTAAATGATTATTTCCTCCTATTAACTACTCTATTCGAAACTATACTATTTTATAGTACCTACTACGGATGCTTGCCTACAGCTTGAACGAAACTGTTAGGATATGCGCCAATGCAAAATCACGAACGACACTAGAAAACACAATGTTTGGTAATACAGTTCAGCTTTCGCCTACAACTGCAAGGCTCTGATTATGGGCGCTCCTCCCTAAATCATAATACTGCAGCACACCAATTGACCTGGTCAGGACCACATGTTAGCCGTTGACCTCCTCTTGCCTATGCTACTATTTATAAAGTTGTTGACCTAGTTACACCAGGGCTGTCTCCCTTTATATAATGAAGGCCTTGTTAGAATCCGACTCTAAACCAATCCTGCCTATTATAACACAGAGTCCATGTAACATACTTGTACACATTTTCGACATTAAACCTAACAAACTCCACCTTATATATTATGATCTTCTTCGCCTTGAAGTCGTTCCAGCGTCTTGGTTCTCGAACCCTGTACCCAAACTCTTGTTGCCCTTAAGCAGACTTCCCAGCCTGCCACCATGCACCACGTCATCCGTGTACGGTAAAACATGCCACACCCTGGCTATCGGCATACACGACACAGCTTTGCACTCAGTGTCATGATGCAACGCCTCCTGTGCAACATCCGGTCGCATCGCTGATCCGCCGTTCCGATCTATTCGGCATCCATCTGGGCTTGCCGGTCTGATCACGAATGCCGAGGTCGTCACCATCGCTTGACGACCTCACCAGCTACTTTGTCAGCTCTTGATCACCTGGTCTTGGTAGATCCCTGTCAACGGTAACCCATCGAACGGTTCGAGCCTCCTGCCCGAAGTGTCCGGCACTACCGATCGAATCGTCGATCATCGCCATGCTCCACTTTACGCCGATGAGGTTTTACTGAACCAAAAAAGAAACTGAAATTACTGAACCAAAGTAGCCAGTGCCGCTTGCATGCAATGCAGGTTCTGCCGATTAGCGATGACGAAGGACTATGTGAAACAGTCCTTGCCCTACTCCAAGATAAGATTAATGGGCCGTTCTCTGCCTGCCCCCATCTTGCACGCTAAGAAAAGACTTGCACGGTGGCCGAACCGTGCATGCCACGCGCATAGCGGAAGCACACCGAACTCACGTAGACATGTACACTCTGCAACCTACTCCAGGGCCAGTACTGTATCTTGCGACTGTCGTTGCATTTGCACAACTGCTCGCACGCGCGCAGTGGTGCCACTGCCGGTGCAGTGATAACACAGAATGTACTTTCACTGAGCGTTGGTCGCAGCCGGGAGAATTAAATGAACTGGTTAGTAGTTAGATGCTGGCCAATGATCGATTAACCTTTCTCACCGAAGCAGCTAACTTCCTGGCCAGTGACCACCATTGTGCAGTTGTGCATTATTCACCTCACGGTGCCAAGCGAAAGACGCAACGGCTCAATGCACGGCTTCCAGAAGCTAGCTAGCCACTTCCCAACTCAAAACGCACAGCATGCAGTAGCAGTACTGGTACTCCTACTGTACTAGTGCTGGTCACCACAGTACACTGCGACCATACGAGTGAATCCAGCTGTGCAGCCCGCGGTACTACGTACACGCTGCCCCCCGGGGCCTGGGCCCTGCCTGCTCAATTGCTCATCGATATATACCACTGTGTGAGGCTCGTGCTCCCGTCAGCTCGCCATTCGTCCACAGATCTAGCTAACTAGCTAGCGAGCTCCCCTCTCAATCTATCTTGCAGTGCAGCAGCAGAAGCAGAGCGAGCTACTAGCTTAGCTGCAATGGAGGTGGCGCGGCTGGCGTGCGTGGTGGCGGCGGTGGTAAGCTCGTCGCTGCTGATGGTGGCGAGGTGCGAGCCCCAGGTGCCGTGCTACTTCATCTTCGGCGACTCGCTGGTGGACAACGGCAACAACAACTACATCGTGTCGCTGGCACGCGCTAATTACCCGCCCTACGGCGTCGACTTCCCCGGCGGCCCGACGGGGAGGTTCACCAACGGCCTCACCACCGTCGATGTCATCGGTAAGCACGCCCATAAATCAACCGTCGCGCCATTTCGTACGCAAGCGTCAATAGCTAGAGATTTTTTGCAAATTACTCTCTCGGTCTAGTTTCATAAGATAAATTTTAACTTGAAAATTCAAACTTTATATGTTTTGGTCAAGATAATTTTTTTCTCAATATGTTCATATCTGAATTGCTTTTCATACCATGTTATTTTCTAGCAATTGACAATGGATAACAAGAGAGATGTAACGGCCAAAACCTATTTTGCTTTCAGAGACTTATTCAAATCAAAATACGTTTTATAAGAATGAAGGAACCGACTATTTGATTATCTTTAGTAATGCTTTGCCTTTCGGAGCTGTTTCTTTTAAGTCTCAAAGTTATTAGAGCGAGGCATTCGTAAAATTGTTTATCATTATCGGTTTCGGCTTTAATTAGCAGATGATCGGATAATTTCAGCGCTAGAAGACGCCCTCCGTAGCTCGATCTTGCCGTCGCTTTCGTTTACTACCAGTAGCTAGATCGAGTGGCTCATCACTCATCGCTGCGTCGAATTTTAATGTTCCGGCGTGCATTGATCTGCTTGCAAGATCCACCCCATCGCCGTCAGCCGATCGCGACTCGCGAGTCGCCACCATGGTTTGTGAGAAGAAAAGGAGGCCAATTAAGTCCTAAAATTCCTACTCCTACATGTGCCAGTGCCACCGTCGTACGAATGCATGGCAAATTGGCAATTGACAAGGACCACGAAGTACGTGTAGCTGCGCGGCTTATAAAGAAAGTAAGAAACGTAGTGTGCATGATCGAAGTCAGTATGCAAGGAAATTTATGGGCGGTTGCTAACTAGGAACAAACTTCCATGATCCTTCGACGATTACCCTGTACATACGCGCTGCATTAGCTAGTGGATTACCAGCTGGTTTATTTACTTGATAGTACTCGTACTCCAGATCTCTAATCTTGTGTTTTTTCTTCGCGTGCCGTGCGAACGCGCACATGCATGCATGCAGCTCAACTGCTGGGCTTCGACAACTTCATCCCGCCCTTCGCCTCCACCGGCGGCGAGCAGCTGCTCAGCGGCGCCAACTTCGCCTCCGCCGCCGCCGGAATCCGCGCCGAGACCGGCCAGCAGCTGGTGCGTGCACACACATATATGTTCCACCACTAGCTCATGATCAACTGTTGCAAAGCTGGTGTGGGCCAAAACCGAACGAAAGACTGCGGCTAACCACGATTTTCAAACAGCAATCTTTTAAGGATCTTTAAACTAAGCTGGTCACTTTCGTTCGTCGCTCGGCTTTCATAATTGGTTTCGGTTTTTTTAAGTCCAAAAAATGGCTTTGTAACCCGTACGTCGCGTGTGCGCGTGCGCAGGGTGGGCGGATCCCGTTCGCGGGGCAGGTGCAGAACTACCAGACGGCGGTGCAGACGCTGATCAGCGTGCTGGGCGACCAGGACACGGCGTCGGAGCACCTGAGCCGGTGCATCTTCAGCATCGGGATGGGCAGCAACGACTACCTCAACAACTACTTCATGCCGGCCTTCTACAGCACCGGCAGCCAGTACAGCCCGGAGCAGTTCGCCGACGCGCTCATCGCCGACTACCGCCGCTACGTCCAGACGCTCTACAACTACGGCGCCCGCAAGGTGGTGATGATCGGGGTGGGCCAGGTGGGCTGCAGCCCCAACGAGCTGGCTCGCTACAGCCCCGACGGCGTCACCTGCGTGGGCCGCATCGACGAAGCCATCCAGATCTTCAACCGCCGCCTCGTGGGCCTCGTCGACGAGATGAACGCCGGCCTCCCGGGGGCCCACTTCACCTTCATCAACGCCTACAACATCTTCGACGACATCCTCGCCAACGCCGCCGCCTACGGCTTCTCCGTCACCAACGCCGGCTGCTGCGGCGTCGGCCGCAACAACGGCCAGGTCACCTGCCTCCCCTACCAGGCGCCCTGCGCCGACAGGAACCAGCACATCTTCTGGGACGCCTTCCACCCCTCGGAGGCGGCCAATGTCATCGTCGGCCGCCGCTCCTACCGCGCCGGGTCGCCCAACGACGCCTACCCCATGGACATCAGCACGCTCGCCGCCGTCTGATCAATCAGCGATGAGCGATCCATCCATCATGTCGCTCCAGTACATACACGTATACGACTCCTCCGTCCGCAAGGGTCGAAGAAATGGGGGTCGCCTCTAGTCGTGCATTCTTCTCTTTTATTTTCCCATGCATTTTTTAGACGATATATTATAGTACTCCTACTTCAGTTCGTAAATCGTACTGGATAGGCAATAATCGTTTTTTCTGGTCTTCATAAGGAGTGATACATATTTTCTTCTTTTTTCATCTTTTTAGAAGCTTTTTTTCCACCTTCTTCCCGTTTTTATGCTAATGCATATATATGCTTGGATGGGGAAAGAGAACAGGGATATGTAATGTGTTCACAATTAATTGGACAGCTGTAATTGAGTGCTTAATCTCATTCATAAACTGTTTAGTTTCGATATACGCATTGAGAGGAAACGTGCTCTCTGTTAGACTGTCACCAAATATGTATGGATCTGTATAATTAAGCGCCAATCTTGCGTCCATCACAATCTTTATGTACAGCAAAGTATCTTGCAAGCCCCAATAAACAGATCAAACACGCTCACGGCACAGGTGAAGTATACCACAATACACGACATCCACTCCACATTTTCACCCCGTTCGATTTGCTTCACCCCAGTTAGAAAGAATGCCCTTCAGTTCAGTTCACCACCACAAGAAGCTAAACTAGCTATGCTCTGTTGGCTTCCTGTTCAGCCTGCATGACCAAAACCATCGCAATACAATAATCGCATCAGAAAGATTGCAGTTTGCAAAGCCAGAAAAGGCAAGCGAGGAAGATTGGGGAAGAGCAGCTCACGGCCCGGATGATCTTCTCCAGGGCGTCGGGGCCGTGCGTCTCGATGAACTTCTCGACGGACTTGCGCGCGTCGAGGCTCATCATCTGCAGCACCTTCCTATGCCGCTCGCTGTAGTTGGGGCTCACGTAGTGGCCGATCTTGAAGTAGCGCCGGACGTGCGCCTCGTAGATGTACGCGGCGCCGTTGAAGATGGGCAGCACCAGCCAGCAGCAGAAGAGGAGCTTCATGTATGGCCACAGAGGAAACCTGGAAGGACCACATGCAGGGGATTCAGGGGAAATTCTAGGGATTTAGGGATTGTTCTTGTCAGCGTGTCGTTGCATTGGCGTATTATTGTAGCAAATTTAATAGCCCTTGAACAGAGATATAAAGATTAAAAAATAATTATTAAAAATAGTTTTAAGATATTTGGAAGGACTACTAAAAGACACGAAAAAATCGTTACAAATTATCACAACATATATGATATATAAAAATAATAAAATTTGCTAAAATAATGTGCAACGGTACATAACGCTGAAAAGAACAAGGCCTCAGTTTTAGCTTGTGACCATGCACCTAAGAAAATCGCGTTGGTCTCTGCAGGGAAAAGAAATGGGGAAAACATTTTCTTTTTTAAAAAACAAACAAGGTGTATGCGTATTTGCACTGTTAGATCTCGTATTTCATATGAATTTATTTTTAAATCTTGTATCTGACATAGAATCCTATTAATTGCTTATGTTTTATTATGGCAGTGGATACAGACTAGTTTTTAGTCTAACCTGTTATAATTCGGATACACATTAATCGATGGTGTAGATCTATCTTCGATTAATGTGCAATTTTCTAATATTTTAGAATTAATATGATGGTTCTGTTTAATTCTACTTCAATGTAATATTAGATTACCATGTTTAATTCTACTTTAATATAATAATAAACACCTTTGCTAGTTATCAGGCGACTGAGACTTATTTATCTCTCAGTCAATTTTCTCACATATGTGGATATTCGTTGGATCTTTTATGTGTCCTATGGAGGTGTTCGATCAACGGCTCAGAAAATCAACTGAGAGCTAAATAAGTCTCAGTCGCCTGATGAGAAGTCAGTCCCAATAATAAATTACCAGAGGGTAGTGACAGAACCACGTAAGCTAAAACCGAAGTTTACTGGTTTTTATTTTTCATGAAGTTTTTACCAGAGGGTAGTGACAGAACCACGTAAGCGAAAACCGAAGTTTACTGGTTTTTTTATTTTTCATGATTTTTTGCAGAAAATTTGAATTTGCAATGAAAATTGGTATGAAATTGCTGAAATTTCCAGGAATACCAAAATTTTGTCCTTCTGAAAATTTAAATACACCAAATTTTATTTACACTATTTATTTTTATCGGCATCCAATACGAGCGAAACTTGCTAAATTCTGGGTTTGGCGAATTGTTTCCATGGGAACAACTGAATGAATTGAAGTTACAGAGGGGTCATGGCTAATAATGCTTACCATTGAAGAACTTTCCAGCATGAGAGCTCAAAGAGGGTGATCAGAGAGTACAGCACCCAGTAGGTGAGCCATTGCTGATCATCCAGGGAAGAAGGGCTCTCTATCGCACGCATCGACGCGTATCTAGTCGTCCATGGAAATCCTCGTTAATAATTTAGTACATACTACCGAATTTTTCTCCATAGTGCTATTGTTTCTGAAGAGCGAGGCTTTACTTACAGAGGATAAAGCAGCATGATTCCTGGCCTGTTCGTCGGTGCAATGTAGGAGAAAAGAAGAATTGTAGAATGAACCATTTAAATTTCATATGCAACACCATCAGCAGCAGAAAGGATGAAACAACAATTATTCATAGAGGTTTTCCAACAACAAGTACTACTTACCCAACAAGGGCATCCAGATTTCTGGTAAGGGTACCAAGAACACCCATGATTCGTTGCTGCGACTTGCGAGTAACTTGCTGCGAGGTCTTCTTGATCTTGTTCGTTATGCGACGGTGTAGATGACAAGCGATGCAGGGGATGGTTTTATACTTCTGTAGGGGCTGTTTGTAAATTGGGGTTCATGTTGGAGAAGAAAGGCATCCTTGCTGATACGATGCAAAGTCTTCTTTACTCTTGGTCCAAGGAAAGAAAGAACAATGGTGTTGGAAAGGCCTGAAGCAACTGCGTCTGCTGGCATGGCCAGGAAGCTTTCCCAGGGTCAATCAGAGCGCTACCTGCGTTCGAGTTTAGAGTGGGCAGAGTGAAACAACCTGTACTTTCCCAGAATCAAATCAAGACTGAATAGCTGATGAATCCACAAAAGGAACACGCTTTCACTATGGCAATGCACTTTCAATTGGTACGTAAGGGCCAAAGGGATAGGATTAGAGCGAAGGTTGCAAAGGCTGAACAAAAGTAGTACAACCGGAGGACAAGGAACCCAAGCGAAGATTGCAAAGGCCGAACATAGTGACATGATTCAGTTTGTCAGACTCCAGAGAAGCGCATACCGTCAGAGTTGCAACGCTCCCAAGAACTGTGGAAGACTTTTTTACAGTTCAGAATCGTCAGATGCCCTCGTGCATGATATGTAATCGATATTCTTGCACATTTGGCCGGAAAACGTTAACAAGAATAGAAGTAAACCGATAGTAAGTACTAAATTAGCATGTTTAGAAATGAAGAAAAGCTATTACAACTTTCTCCCTTGCTGACTATTCAAATACGAAAGAACTCCAGAACCACAAATGGAACTGGGAAACTCGATTGTGTTTCTTCCATTCCACTATAATAAAACTGAATTAATACCATTGTCAACTGAAAATTTACTGGGATACATCAGCTTAGAACGATCGTTCATGTTTTGACCTGGCTTCAACATGGTTTTAGTAGCTCCTGCAGTCAACCTTACAGCCCTTGATCTTGTTTCAACAATTGGAACTGAACTGACTCTGAAACTAGCATTTTCATTTCCTGATACTTGTGTACCATGTCCTGCTATTCTATTGCTAAAATCAAGTATCCTACAACTAACTGCATCATGTAGTGACCATCCAAGTGAATTGTTTTTCATGTTTGGGACCATTGGAGTCGTTAAATCCTGTTTGTCTGTAACAAGCTGTCTCTTTGCAGGTTGCTGTGAAACATTATCCACGTAAGGTAGTCTCTTGTTTCTTTGAACGGCAAAGGCAGGATCCTTTCTGACATCTACATTAGGAAGACTACCAGTACAAGTTGGGCCACCTGTTGAAATAAAATTACTTGCCAAACTAGCTGCAGGAGCAGGAGCAGGACGCACTACTGGATAAGAGTTTCTGGGCTCAGCATTATTTGTACCATAGTTGCAAAAGGATATCATTGGTGTGGAAGATAGCTTTGGTCCAGGTACCTGGCAGGGTTGGTGCATAGGTGCAGAGCTAGGATTATTGTAGGCAAATGAAGTGGATTTCTGATACTTCCCCTGCCTGCCCGTATTTAGCATCCATTGTGGAAAGGAAGTAGAATGATTTACTGCTGAACCCAAAAAATTGTGGTCTTCCCTATAGATGCTTGATGCAGGAGTGAATAAGTGAGTGTGCTGATTCTGAGGAATGCTCATCATGTGTGGTTGTTGATGTAGATCTAGATGCCTGGTTGTGGAATTGGCACTGACCATGGATGTCTTGTTGACCTCAGTTTGACGAACAAATTGATTGCCAGAATTCCAAATGTGATCATGTACTGTTGAAGAAACACTGTTTATCCACTGCAGCCTTTGGTTTTGAATATCGTTGATAGTAGATCTTGCCTTTGATAAAGTATTGTTGGAAATCCTAGGCAAAACATCTGAAAATTGGCCAACATGAGCTCTTTGCATTACAGAATCCTGACAAGGGAACAATACCTTTTGGCGCAACTGACATGAAATTGGTGGGAGGTGGTCATCTTCAATGATGCTATTGCCAGTCCACACTTTCCCCATAGTTGGTACCTTCTGCTCCTCACCATGCTTACAAACTGAGACAGTCTTGCCCATTAAGCGCACTGTGGACTGGTGGGAATGATAAGCATCGTGTCCCACACAACCATCCAAACCTTTTTTCGCAGCTTCAGGATTGTTAAAACCAATCTTTTCCTGACCTTGCATAATATTGGTCACACCATTTACCAACTGATGTTTCTGGCATCTTACAGCGTTCATTGAGAGTCCATTCATATTTTCACCAACCCTCAAATTGGAGTTTGAGATCTCCATTCTTTCAAGACCAGGTAGCTTCATAAAAGCCAAACCAATACTTGCAGGAGTGCAAACCGGATGATGTTTAGAGTACCAGTTAACCTGCTCCTCCATTGATAATAACGTGCATGTATCCACACTCTCTCTACTTTCATGGCGTATATTGCTTGTTAAGTTACCAAAAGGACTGGAAGTAGGAACATATTCCTGGGCAGGCAAACTCCTGCACGAAGACACCCCATCTGTGTCAGTTCCTGTATTGACAGTTCCCTGTGGCATTGCCGAGGACAATACACTGCCTTCAGATGAAAGATTGCATTGGGTTGGAACCATTGTGGCAGAGGTATCAGAATTCTTCTTGCAATTGACTAATGCATCCTTATCTTTTGTAACGGCTTCATTTTTGGTTCTCACAGCCGCTAAACTTGTAGCAGAACTTGTACCAAGATTTTCAATTCCCTGGCAACAGTTTTTGTTTGTGTATAAACAACCCTGTGGAGGATTGCTAGAACAAGAGTTTAGTCCCTCAACAGAATGAAAACCTAAAGCAGGAGCATCAGAAGATTTTAGCTGAATATCACCAAGACATGCTTTCTCCATGTTAATACTTCTACGAGTTAGCGGACCATCACAACCAGCAGAGGAAGGACGAGGACGAATCCTACTTGCATCATTGAGGGAGATACATGTTGACTCTTTGCCAGGAATTCCTTCCTTTTTCATTAAGGCTTCCAGGGGAGGTGGCATCTGCACTGTGATGTCAGAAGAAGGCATTAGTTTGAAGGGTACAGTATCTGATATAATATCTGCTTCACTTCCATTTGTTACAAAAGAGTCTTCTATAACAGTAGGGAGTTCATCAGCTCCGGTCTGAAACATAATCTTGGAGCTTTCCAAAAGAGGCAGATCTCCAAAAATATCATCCTTGGGGGTGTATGCAACATGTTTCGCAACTGCACAGCCAGGACTTAGAGGATAATTAGTTGATCTACAGACATCTACTCTTCTCTTATTTACAAAGTAATTGGGGTCCTTTCTCCTGAAAAGGCTGCTATTCATGTCAGTAGAAGAGTCCTCCCCCCTCCTGTGCTGTTTACTCAAGCTATTTTCATGTATTGTTGTATGGCCTTGTCTCTCTCGTTCTTGCACATTCTTCCTCACCGATGGTTCTCTCCATGTATAAATAGTAGATTTTTTTGGTTTTCTCAACAATCCCTTCCGCAACACATGTTGAAGTAAACGAGATGTTGATTGGGGTATAGAGGTTTTCTCCTGTTAATGAACATCTTACAGACTGTTAGCTGAAAATAAAAAGGTAATCCAACTAGATGGAATCTGAATATGATGGAATTAGGTGCTTAGTTATCAATGAACTTCTTTAGAAGAATGTGATCCTAATTCATATATGGCATGCACCTTCGGTTTTTTTTGCCAAACCTTTTTAACAATAAAATTAATAAAGAACATATTTAGAAGGAATAGTTGATGATTTGCCACTCCAAAGAATAACCATTGATTATGTCACTTACTGTGTTAATGGCATGTGGGTCCAAGACCAAGCTATTACAAGGGGCAACATGGATTAACAGATATAAGATTGTCCTAGAAAACATAAATCTTGAACATGTCCTTAACAATGCTTCAAATCATGGTTCAATAAGTTATCTTATGGATAGGCCCAACACCTAAATACTACTGTCTTTTTAACACGAACAGTGCCACTGCTATTTTTTTACAAACAAATAAAAGTGAACAAAAAGTAGGTGAACAAAATGCCTTCATCTAGCGACTAGCATCAACAAACCAAGGACAGAACTCCTACAGATGAAACGGTTACAGCCCCACGTACGGAGCTTCAAACGACTATAATTAGCACAATCCCCAATTTTCCACGCCCTGCCATCTAATACGGGCATTGTTCAGCTCATTGCAACCACTCTTTACAAGTAAATACCAGACAATGCCACATTGGCAATGTGCTTGGGGCTAAACCCTAGTGGCCCACCAACCAGACAGCACATGAACCCAGAAGATGAATAGGATACATTGACAATGTGCTTGGGGATAAAACCTAGTAGCCCACCAACCGAACAGCACATAAACCCAGAAAATGAGTGCCATACATTGCCAATGTGATTGGGGCTAAGCCCTAGTAAGCCCACCAACCAAACAGCATATTGAACAGTAACAAATTGGCCCCAAAAAATTATGAGCAAAAAAAAGGAAAGCAAAGGCAATCATACTTTGTGCTTCAAAAGGGGGCTAAACTGGAGCGCCCGTCGCCGCTTCTTGGCCCTCTCGGCTCCACCACTCCCGCGAGACCCTTTCCTCTTCGTCCCCTCCCCCAAACCACCCCTCTCGCCGCCACGGCAGGGAGCCTCCCCGCCCGCCAGCCGCGCCCTGTCCAGCAGCACCTCGTGCGCCCACCACCGGGACCGCGGGGGCAATTCCATCGGCGGGAGCCGCGGTGGAGGGTCCGGCTCCAGCTCCCCGGCTCCGCCGCCGCTGAATGGCCAGCACTTGGCCGCGTCCACGGCCCGCATCCTCGCGGCGAATCCCCTGAGCCATTCCACCGACAATGTCAGCTGAACACTCCACGGAGAGCCACAGAAAGAGAACCCAACCGAGGCACGACCGCACGACGACACGAGGACGTAGGGGCGCGTGCTTACCGTATGGAGAAGCGCTCGGAGGTCGAAGCGGCGGCCATTTGGCTTCCCAGCGGCGCTCTTCGCCGGTGGGAGGGTGCAGGGTGCTGGGGGTGGCCGGTGGGGGTAGTGTGGCCGTCTGGGAGGCAGCAAGCGAGACTGCCGCAGCGCCGAGCCTGCGAGAGCGTAGAAGACAGAAGGCGGAAGAGAAAAATACAGAGAAGGACAGAGGGGGAGGAGGAGGAGGAGGAGAGACGTGACGAGGATGGGTTGGAGGAGGTTGGGCCCCGGTGAGCGGCGGATTTGACGGTGGGCTCAGCGGCCGCGTCGCTGCTTTTCATTGGTCATAACTCCGTCCCCCGGCTATGCCTCGGGAACCGCGCGTGCTACTCGTTGGTGGGGGCGCCCTGTGCTGTCCTCCTGAGGTCCTCTGCGCCGCGCCGCGGTGCCGTGCTGCTATGGTGGTTGACCTGCGCTCCTCCAGTGATTAGAAAATCAGATTCAAAACAAGCAAAATACAGATCAATTTAGGCATCGTTTGTTTCAGATTGAATTAAATTAAATTAAATTAAATTAACATTTATTATTTTTTATAAGCCAAATAATGTAATGTTTTGTAGTCATTCTTATGAGGTTTTAAATAGTATTTCTTAAAGTTTGTAAAATATTTTTTCCATAGTTTTTTGACGCGTTAAAACATATTTTGAGGAAGTCACAAATTTGCTATAGTAAAGCACAACTCCACATTAATCTGAAACAAACAAGCCCTTAAGTAGATTTGCGTTTGGAATCCACAAATCGCATTTTATTAGGGCAATACCTAGATAAATTTTATTATTTACGGGGCCACGGTGGAAGTTTACCGTGGAAAACCTCAGAACCGGTAGTACACATTTTTTAAAGGGATAAATTGAAAAACAAGAAGGGTCCTACTACAAATTCACCCACAACTTAGGAAGAAAATCAGACGCTTTTTCAAATATACATAACTTGTTTTAAACATAAATAATGGCATATACATAATATACCAGTAGAACATTTAATTTTGTCTGTTTGAACATAATGTTCAAAAAAGGGAGAACTGTTGCAACATGCTAATAACATTATTTAAAGAGTAAATTGCACTTTTGCCCCCAGAAGTTGGACGAAAATCTCACTTGGCCCCCTAAACTTTGTTTTGTGTCACGTGGCCCCTGGAAGTTGTTTCCGTGTGCCACAAAGCCCCATGAAGTTGGATTTTTTTGCACCACAACCCTCAGAAGTTAGCTTTGGGTGCTGAAAAAATTAGCCTGTGTGCCACCCGAAAACAACTTCTAGGGGCCGCTTGACACAAAAAAAAAGTTTAAGGGGCCAAATGAGATTTCTATCCAACTTTAAGGGGCAAAAGTGTAATTTACTCTTATTTAAAGAGTAAAATGCACCGGAGGTCCATTAACTTATAGCGTGGTGTCATTTAGGTCCATCAACTTTCAAACTGCAGTTTTGGATCCATTAACTCTTTAAATTGTTTATTGCAGGCCCGTACCCCTTCGTTTTAATTTAGATCCGACGTGGCATGGACAACTTAAAGAGTTAATGGACCTGCAGTAAACAACTTAAAGCGTGGTGTCCATGCCACGTCGGATCTAAACACAAAACGAAGGGGTACAGGCCTGCAGTAAACAACTTAAAGAGTTAATGGACCCAGAACAGTAGTTTGAAAGTTGATGGACCTAAATGACACCACGCTACAAGTTAATGGGCCTCCGGTGCATTTTACTCTTATTTAAACATAAAAATAAATATTAGAACATTATCAAATAATGAATGGAACATATTCAAATATAGTCAAGCTTAGTAAAAATGCTAAACATGTTAAAAGGAACGTTGGAAGATGCTCAAAAAACTAGTTGAACATGCCAAAAATCTAATGAAAATAGCGTGTTTCACAGGGAATCATCAACTACATACAAAGCAAGATGCTGCACGAAAACGAAAGCCATGTTCAACAAATAAACCCAACTATCCCATGCGTAAAGTGTGATGTTTCACGGACGAAAATTATGGCACACCTCTTTAGTATCTTCTTTCTCAAATCCGTCAACCCATATCGTGCTCGTCGAATTCTAGCCACCTTGCTCGTTGGAAAGGTTGCACCACCCAATAGTGAGGGAGAAAGAAGAGGAGGTTGTGGTGGATGAGGTGCTTACTGGTGACCGTCGGGCTTTGAAGTCGAGGAAATACCATAAGAGTAGATGATGTGTAACACCCCAAAATTGGCCCAATTTGATATCCATTCAAATTAGGATTTAAATTCAAATTTAAATCTATCAAAAATCACTGGAATTCAAAAATTCTAATGAAAATAGGTGAAAATCGCCAAAGCTTTCGCTTGGGCCAAACTTGGGCCGAATCCCAGCCCAGCTCACCTCTCTCAGCTCACCATCTCTCTCTTTGCTCACTGGCGCTCTCTCTTATCCCCTGCCGTCGGTCAGCACCGCTTCACCCCGGTGCTCCACCTCACCGAGGGGGCCCTGCTGCCGAGCTGTGTAGGAGCAAGCCGGTTGCTACACGTAGGCGCCACCGCTTAAGCCCTCCTGAGCTGGCGTCACTGGGTCCCGCCTCCACCGCCCCCAAGCTCCTATAAAAAACCTAGCCAAGCCAACACCTCTCGGTTTCCATCGATTTCGCCACTACTTAGCCTCCATTACTTGTCCAGCATGTTCGCAAGGTCGCCTTGAGCTCGCTGCTCAACGCACGAGTCGCCGGAGTCGCCATACCGGCCGGGATTGCTCGCCGGAGTTGTTCGCGTCGTTTCGGTCGCCCACAAGTTCTTCATCCACTGTACTTCATTTTCCAATTCGGTTCGCTCCAAGGATCGATAAGGTCTCCTGAGCATTTCGCCTCGGTTAATTTGGCCATTGCATAGCCGGAGCTGCCTCGCAGCCGTTGCCCTGCTCGGAACCGGTTCGGGGTCGCTCGTCGCCAAGCCGCTCCTGAGCCGCTCCGTCCTCGCTAAGGGCACGGTAAGCATGTTCATGCCCTCCCGGTGCTAATGCGCCCATCAATTCGACCTGAAATGGTGTGGTTTGCCGTCGCCGCTTTTGACCGTGCCGCTCTGCCGCCGGCAATAACGCCGCCGTCGTGTCTGGCCATCCTAAGTAGCCCTAAGGGTACCAATAGGTCCGCGTCGTCAAGCGGAAACCGCAGGTAGCATGCACACTTGGAGAGAGGCCCTGTAGCGCCGGTGAGCCGAGGTTTTGCTGTTCGGACCGCGCGCCGGCGGGAGGAAGAAGACAGACGTCATGATGACATCATCGTGGCGTCATCATTTTCTGTTTGCCGTTGGTGTTTCGCTGACGGTTGGGTCCCACGCGTCAGCCTCCCTCTTCGTGTCTGTCTCTATCTCTCTCTCCGCTGCTTTGCTGTGCCACTGCCCGTGGGCCTCTGGCCCCGCGTGTCAGATTAAGTGAAGGTGCCCCTTGGTTATGCGCCTTCGACGTCGCCACTTCGGGCGTGCCTGCGCCGTGGCTGGGCCTTTGGCCAATTGGGCCGGCTCTGCCGGCATGCTGCGCCGTCACCGGGCCGTGTCGCCCGTGTGCGTCACGCACAGTGCTGGGCTCGGCCCAGTACTATTCCAGTGACTTTTCCAGCCGATTAGCTTATTTAGTAATTGTTGCAAAGGCTTTATCATTTATTAAAAATAGCAGAATACTTCGGAAAATTCCCAGAAAATCCTAGAAAGTAGTAGAAGTACTCCAAACCCTAGGAAAATTATGAGTTTAGGATTTGGTCCATAAAAGAGGCTCTCAATATATTAAAGAGGACTTAAATATAGATAATTTCACCTTTTCTCAAATAGAAATGTATAAATACCAACTTAGGGGTATTTTAGTAATTTTGACCCTATCGGCCTTAGACTATTAGCTTAGTATTTCCGTTTGCGACAAACACCTAGCCCTACATCTGCATTCGCAACTTATTTAGAATATTCTATAATTCGTGATTATTGCTCTTAACAGAGGATCCGGTGCCTGAGGGGGAATATCTTGAGGATAGTCACATTCAGTCTTCTGATCCTCAAGGCGAGTTAACACTATAGCCCATACTTTTACCCAGTTTTTCAAAGATATATTGTTTTAAATATATAAAGTGCATGCTTGCTATGATTTGATAATACCTGTTCGTTAATCATGATAATATCATGCCCTGTCCTTGATAAATATGTGCCTGATTACATGATTCCTTGTTATCATGTTCGATTGGTTGTCCACATAAAATATAAAATATTTAGACTTTCCAATCTTGGGTAAAATTTGCTTAGAAATGCTTAGGTCCACTGATTTAATCGGGTATCCAATCCCGCACTGGTAAGCCAAAACTTACCGGTGAACACGATACATACCTTGATCATGATGAGCTTTGTGTTGCATGATTGAATTGTTGTTGTGGGGTTTATTGTCTGGGGTATGTGGAAACGGGAATTGTGGATGGGAATGATGGAAGAGAAGGGTGATGGGCAGGGTGGACCCCGGGAATATGCACGATATGCCTATGTAAGAGGCATGCATGAGGAAGGTGGAACCCAGATTTAGTAGTAGTATAAGGACGTCGACTATACTTGACCATATGGTGTTTCTAATCTGCTTATTTTCTTTTTCATCAGAATCACTTCTTTTGGAGATGGCACATTTCATACCTTCAGATATTTTTTGAACTAAACAATCAGAATCTTTATTACTTGTAGATTTTGAAGCTTTTCTCTGAAGTTGATGAATGATATTGTTTGGTCCTTAACATGATGTCCTTCTATGAGCAGGCCCAGGATACGAAAACCCTTCAAATGAATGGGATGCATATGCTCCTTACATGGGTGTTGAAGGCTTGGAAGTGGGGCCAACGGTAAGTTTTTTTTCTTCCTGCCATGATAAAGTCTCCATGAAGAGTCTTCTCGGCTCCTTGCTACCAACTACCAGTACCACCTGGCATGCCATATTTAAGCTCTCCTACTCCAATATCACAGGGTGAGGCACCCTCGCCCGGCGCCCTGAGGGGCTCGCCCACGCGCTGGGGCCTTGCTCGCCCGCCTGACGCGTGGGGCCCGCTTGATACGCCGCGGGACTCGCCCACACGCTGGGGTCTGATCGCCCACCTGACGCGTGGGGCCCTCGCCCGGCGCCCTGAGGGGCTCGCCCACGCGCTGGGGCCTTGCTCGCCCGCCTGACGCGTGGGGCCCGCTTGATACGCCGCGGGGCTCGCCCACACGCTGGGGTCTGATCGCCCACCTGACGCGTGGGGCCCGCTTGGTCTTCTCAGGACTCTTTGTACCCCGGTATTTATTACACCGACAATATGTTCATAATTTCAGGCATTTTACGGACTCTGCTTTGTTGGATAAGCTACAAGACATCTTAGGAATGTGGAGTTAATCCATTCAGTTTAAAAATAAATCTTGCTAATGTGTGATTCGTTGAAGAACAATTTAATCACTGGAATAATGGAAATTGCTCTGCGTTTGTGACTGAGAAATAGAAACACATGTGTGCACATAAGGAAAAAAAAGTTTTAGCCAGGATTGAATACTTGCGTGGGAGGAAGGCAATTGAGGATACGGGAAGGAGAGAGGTCCTGTACGTATACGGTTTCTCTCTCCACTACGGTAAATTAGGGGATGCTTTAAGAGACGCTGTTGGATGATGTAGGGGAGCAGTTCATCCCCTTTTTTAGCGGTTCGGTGATGTATACAGGACCTTGTTAAAGCCAGCCTTAGCCCCCCTATAATTTTTAGTGTAAAATATAAAGAAAGTAGGGGCTAGACTGTAGATTTAGGCCTTGAGCCACTTAGGTCAGCCCCTCCTATTATTTTTGTCTGCGTCCGCCCCTGGGAGTGAGGAAGGGATAGAGCCCACCATTATTGCTCTCAAGTAAAGGAGGAATAATACGAGGACAAAAGCAGTCATAATACGCAAATACAAGTTGAGTATAACCGAAAAGGTGTTTTAAGATATGGATAGTGGCAATCCTTTTATTTTCGTTGTTTTATAATGACATTTACAAATAATGACTTTGCGGTATTTGATTTTGAAACTTTGTAGCTAGTTAAACCTATCACCGAAGTAGAGTTAAAACCACACATGCTCACTATAAAAAATTAGAAATTCATATGTTCATTGGAGAAAAGGAAAAAAAACATCTGCAAAACTGTTATAGTTAGATTATTTTACAATGATGTAGATGTAATAATATTAGAGATGAATTGTACAATGACTACGTATATTTGCCTGCGGTGCTATATAGCGCCTCGCTAAGGCTCACCCTCGCGGTGGCCACGTCGCCCGAAAAATCTCGTCCGTCCATTTCCGCCGCGTGGCTCCTGTTTCAGCCGGCCGATTCGACCCCTCCCGGGGGGACAGCTTTGCAGAAAAGCCCCCGTACTTCTCAAAATTTTTCTCGGGTCCCCGTTTATTCGCGGAAATACCCCCGGCTAGCAGAGCTGCCTCCCTGCCCATTTTTCCCTACGCCCTCCAGGTTTTCCGTCACTCGCAGTTCGGCCCTTTTTGCCTTTGTAGATACACCTGGGGTTGGGCGAAAATTGCCTGCCTTTGCCACTGAATATAATCCACGGTTTCATCCCCCGTGCCCTAGCTCGCTCGCGCCCCATCGGTCATCGCCTGTTCTTTCTTCTCGTCCCACCGCCACCTTCTACGGCGGACACCCTCTCCTATGCTTCAGCCGGCGCTGCCTCCAAAGCTGCGATGCCGACCTCCGTGCAGGCTGGATCCGCCGCCGCCCTTTCTCCTCCCGCTGCCGCCTCCTTCTACGGCGGACGCACCCCGCCCTGCTCCTCCCGCAGCCGCCTTCAGGGCTGCGAGGCGGCTGCGAGCTCCCGCGAAGGCGGCTCCGGTCGAGGTTGAATCTGCTGGCTCCCCTCCTCCCGTGTCCTCCTCTCCTCTCCTATAACCGGCGCAGCTACCCCCTGGATAACTGACCTCTGCCCCCCGGTCTGTGCCGCCTGACCTCTTGCCGATTCTGCTTCGCCCCTCACCTCGGCCCCACTCTTGCCTTTCGCAAAGGCCGCTGCTGACACCAACCTTTGCTGGATCTGTTTAGATCGTAGTTCAGTTTTCAGCTCTTCAGTTTACTGCTTTTGTTAGCTTTGTGCAGATATGGCAGTGAAAGCATGCTCCGCTTCTCATGTTTGTTGTTACACATAAATGACAGTATTGTGTGTGCTGTTATATGTTCCGCGAGCAAGAAATGGAGGTGATGCTTCTATTATGCTTGCCCTCCGTGCCAATTGCAGTGTATCCTCACATGTTTTAAGGTAAATCCTTCCCATAGTTTTACAATCTGTCCCATTGGCAGAGGATGATCAGTACTCTCTTCCAATTGTTGAATATCCAGCTCCAACCTGCCCAATTCAGAAATACTTCAGGATATCTTGCCTTTGCATATTTATCTTGACAGCAATAATTGAGTAGTTACTTCTTTTAAATGGTGAGCAAAGACATTGACCAGTGTAATAAGAATTTAGATTGCATAGTTACATAGCGTCTCCCTATACCATGCAATGCCAACAACTAAATCTTGCTGCCGGATTCATTATGCCTTCCTTCCTCTCTTTGTTCATCTTTGAGTTCTCAATGGCCCAATATGTAAAATCTACTTGATGTGAAGTGATCTGAAAAAGGCCAATTTAATACTTGGAGGATTAGAGGATATAAGTTGACACAACCAGAAAGTGACGTAGGAAGAAATAGAAGAACTGCATTTACCTGCTAGGATGCCTTGGTCTTATCTTCAATGCAACTTTTGTTTCTGGAAGTAGGCAAAAGAGAAATAACTGTGAAAAGGAAGGTAATTTTAACCGTTGGAAACAAAAGGTTTATGTCTGCACACCGCTGCTTGGTCCTATATTGCTTTACCTCCTATGTTCCCTTGTATTTTGATATGTGTGAAATAATGACTCAAAAAAAATAATTGAGTGGCCTAGCTAATAAATAAAGAGCTCATCTTACTCAAGGATATAAGGGCTTGGACAATGTCTTTGCCTAGCTTAACAGAAATTGTGACAAATATGTGCATTTCGTTGAGCTTTTCATCATCTATTTTCCCTCATATGACAAGAGGCAATGTTGTTTCTCTTCGTATCAGTGTATGGCTATGAATCCTCTGCGATGTTTATTTGATTTTGCACTATGCACTATGCTAGACTAAAGCTGAAAACATATGTATGCCAGTTTTACGAATATTTGTCTTGCTAATATTGAATTATTTGTGCTGCACAAGATTAGGATCCTCCTTTTAACTGTGGTTGCTATTAAAATGGTATGGTTTTAGTCCTAATACAAGGTTTTATGTTCCCAAAGCAAATAAAGGATTCATATTAGAATTCTTATTATAAATTTGATCTACGATAGTATGACATCTCATTTTAGGCTAAAATTGATTCATATTAGGATGCTTATTATACTTCTTAATTCATTGTGTTTTTTTGGTGGGTATGCAATTATACATGTTGAAGAGTCTTGAGTTTTGGGTTTGTCCATATTTCATTTATGCATAATGGCCTATTTTTTCCTTGAAAGGTGCCCTTGCCCATGCTGCCTTCTGCTATGTATCTTGTGTACTATATATGCAGTATAACATAAAAACATAGGCCTGAAGTATATGCATGCAAATGTTTAATTAATGGATGAATGGGGTGGGAGAAAAGGTGGTTATTTGTTCAAAGTTGTCCAATCGAAAGGGCCAGCACAAATGATCAGAATGCAGTACTGTAGGTAATATAGAAGAATGGACAGAGTTCTCGGAGTAGAAATGTATATATACTATATAGAACTATAATATACTATATGTTCTATATACAGATTAACGGTATTGCTCTGAAAATAGTTGCTACCTGTTCTCTTGCAGATCTACCACCGAGCCCCTCCATGCAATGGCAAGCTTGATGAAAAGAAAGTTGTTCCAAGCTCATGAACATAGTTAGCTGTGCAACTTAATGACACCTTGAGCAGTAGCAATAGAAAGATGTCCTTGCAGCCTGTCATGTTGCTCTGTTTATATGGTGAGGTTCATCTCACCACTACCCGTACAGCTCACTAAAATGCTGAATGCAACTGCTCGCAAGGTGACCACCTCGCAAACTTGATCAAGGATGTCTCCGAGGTGGACCTAGAAGTGGAGGATCTAGACAGGAGAATCTGTGATCTTAAGACCTCCAGTCGTAAGTCCAAGTCCTCATCCAAAGGCCGTAAGAAGCGCCTTAGTAATTAAAAAAATAATTGTTATTCATGAAAGGTCTTTTTTGGAATAGCAGAGGTCTTTTGGACTTGGCTAAGTTTCGTTACATTTATGATGCTGTTAAGGACCACAACTTAGATTTTATAGCCATTATGGAATCGGGAAATCAAGACATGTCAAAATCAAATCTTGCTCGACTCTCCGGAGGTGCAGACTTTGTTTGGCATTGCCTACCTCCAAGAGGGAGATCTGGAGGTGTACTCTTAGGGATTAATGTAGTTTCTTTGGATTTATCGCTGATTGTTGAAGGGGAATTTCTTATCAAATTCCATCTAAGCAATAAGGTTGATAAATTCAATTGGATTTTTATGGCAGTCTACGGTCCAGCTCAAGATGAATTTAAATCTGCATTTTTGACTGAACTTGTCAGAACTTGCCAGCAGAATTCTTTACCAACCCTAATGGGAGGTGATTTCAACATTTTGAGAAATAGCAAAGAAAAAAACAATAACAGATATAGCGACCGCTGGTCTTTTCTTTTCAATGCAGTCTTAGACAGTTTTGATCTTAGAGAGATCGAGCTCACAGGACGTCAATTCACATGGGCAAACTCTCGTCTCATTCCAACCTTTGAAAAACTTGATAGGGTTCTTATGACAACCGAATGGGAATTTAAATTTCCATTTATTTCTGTCCAGGCTTTAGACAGAGGCGTTTCGGATCATACGCCACGTCCAGCGCGAGCCCCTTGCCGTGCACCCGCCAGTGGTCGGCATTGGGGTTGCTCCACTCGGGCTCCTCCATCTCCACCCGCGCGCCCTTGAGCCCGCGCGCCGAGCTGTCCACGCCGTGCCGCTCGTCGCGGTGGCGCCACAGCTCGGGGCGCACGTGCCCGGGCCCCGCGGCCTGCGGCGACACCATCAGCGCCGGCGCGCCGAGCGGCAGCCGGTCGCCGCGGTCCACCTGCCACGTGCACCACATCTTGCCGTACGTCTTGGCCATGCGCGCCATCTCCGAGCTCTGCAACGCCTCCGGCACACCCACGTCCGTCCACAGCCCGGCCTTCACCTCGTACACGTGCGAGTGCCACAGCCTCTGCTCCTCCTCGGGCAGCGTCTCGAACACCCCGTCCGACACGATGTACTCGATCCACACCTACACACACATGGAACAACGCATGCGCACGTAACGTACGTGTACGTTATCTACCATGGTACGTAAGTGTACGTGCATGCATGGCACGTGCGACCAGCAGGCACGGTTTTATTGTCACGTACCGATGAGGCGGGCGGAGGGGTCGCCGGAGTCGTAGACGGCGCACTGGAGGACGTCCTGGTTGAGGCGGGAGACGAAGTGGTGGACCTCGAGCTGGCGGCTCAGGTCGTGCGCTAACAGCGCGAAGCTGCACGCGTGCTGCTTCATCTGGCGCACCGGCTTCAGCGACTGGACCGCCCGCGCGCCCATGTCGAGGGCCTGCGACGCCGCCGCCGTCGGATTGCCCGGAGGCGGCGCCGCCCCGCCGCCGGCGGTGCCCGACGCGGGCGTGGGCGCTGGGCTCTGATCGCTAGATGACATCGCTTCGCGCGTTTCACAGCGCGTCATGTGGCTACCAACGTTGCGAGGACGTGGTTTTATCTACGTGACGCGCGCCAGCTCTACGACGCGTGCCGCTTTGGTGCAGAACGTGGCATTCTGCATGCAACGGATCTCTGCAGACGGGCACGCAGAGCGCTTGCGGTAGCATGTTGTTTGTAGCTGATGAACTCAGTGTCAAGAGAATGTGTAAAACTTCTTTATTAATGATTGATCAACAGTTTTACAATGAGAACATTTTCCCTTTTATACAAAAGTAATGTGTCAATTCTCCTTCGGTGGTTGCTTCTTGCGTACGCCGTAGGCCATAGAGAGGAGTTGCGTCCCTTCGGTCATTAGCGTACTAATTAAACACTGTTAACTATTAATTATGGTTAATATCGTAATTAGGATAATTAGTTGGAAACATATGCTGTGCAATCACGCTTACGGTGCAATCACCGTACAATCGAACTATCAAAAGTTGTACAAAATTTTTAAAAAAATTATGCATGTACTCTTCAACTTACTCTTATCTCTGGATAAAATTTCAAGTTCAAATTCATTCTATATTGAAAGTTACAAAAAAAAAATCTATCAATTTTGAACTTATCAAAACTGTTCGTTTTTTTTCTTTTTTTATAACTCTTAATATATAATGATTTTTTCTTTGAAACTTCATACATAGGTAGAGTAAACAATGAAGTACATGTACGAATTTTTTCAGAATTTTTTACAACTTTTGATAGTTCGATTGCACGGTGATTGCACCGTAAGTATGATTGCACAACATATGTTCCCTACTTAGTTAAGATAATTAACTATTTTGCCCATTTTATAAACTGACTTATCCAGTTTATTTCTCAACACTTGTCATGCTCACAGCTCACACAGGCACGGAACCACCACGTGGCGAGCCGCGAAGGCTATTGCCTGATACGCATGCGGCATATCCACATTTTCATCGGCAACCCAGTGCGGTTCGAATGGAAGATTTCTAACATAATTTCTATATACATGTCATGTCATCTAAAATTATAGAAAAATTATAGAAAAAACAGTCTTAATTGCAACATATTTTAATATTGTTTTCATCATTAATATTTTCTTCTTTTTTAAAAATGCATTCTCTCTACGTATTAATTTTAAAGATTTGATTTGAAACAAACGTAAAAATAAAGAAACAATCTCCTTCTCTCTCTATTAACTCTATGTCATGTTATCCTTTTATCCCATACGACAAAGAAAGAAACGAGTGAATAAACAACGTTGGAAGTGCCCTTATAAGCTCAAACGAACTAGCATTTTTGGTGAAAATGGAAGGCTGGAACGACGACCCACATGCCACGCAACCTTTGGTCGAGGCAAATCTTGCGTTCTAGACCCTTGCAATGCAATGCAGGTTCTTCCTCTCATTTTTTACGATGCCATGTAAAATAAAAATATGAAATGGCATTGAATTAATATAGAGAGGATATTGTTTCTTCTTTAAAAAACTATTTTTACATTCATCGTAAAAAAATTTCAAATTAATGCGTAGAGAGAATGTGAATTTGGACAAAGCAGAAAATATTAACGATAGAAACAATGTTAAACTATAATTTAATAAAACCTCTATTTTTTCTATAGTTTATAGGTAACATAACTACCAAAATAATGTTTAAAAATCTTGCATTGAAACTGCTCTTACCGTCAACTATCAAGGATAGGTGTACTTCTTTTAAAAAAATTATTGTCGTTGATTTTTTGACATACTATATCCGAGCAAGTGTGAATATGCGAGTATGTCTGGCAGAGTCTAAAAGAAAATATTCTCTGGACTCTGCATGCTAAAATGTCCTAAAAGAGATAACTCTCTGGATGTAGGGAAAATTCAGAGATTCCCTCTCATGTCTATGATACAGATCTACTAAAGAAAGAAGAAAATATAGAAAATAAACAGTGGTTGGGATATAAATTTAAATATCTAATTTAGGGATGCTACGAGGTTTCAGGAATACCACATGCCTGAGTGGCTCAATTTGTGATTCGACGTTATCACTGAACAATGCCGACCAGTACAGGACGCAAATACAAAAATAGATCAGATATTCTAATATTGCTTTTTTTAAGATGATAAAGTTAATAGCTAAAGAATCCTAATAAACTGGCCAAACACTGAAAACAACACTAACTCATGGTGCTATGCATATCCTGATAACCAACAACCAAAAAAAGAGATGTTTCTGGAGCATAAAGTCATCAGAAGGGACATTATGCAATTTATCTCACTGCATTAGCTCAAAGCCCTTGCGCAATTATCCCAGCATCACTTGACAAAGAAAAATTTATACCACACCAAAAGCACGGGGCGCAAAAAAAAATCTTGTAATTTTTGCATATCCCCAAACCCAGAGGCAAAACTCCCAAACTAATGTTGACAAGGACGACTTTTTTTTTCACATCACGGATACGGCAACAGATGTAGGAACTTGAAAAAGAGCAGATCCAAGGATGAAACGAAGTGCTGAACCTGAACTGCTGCCATCAGGAGGGACAGTACATAATTTGTGATCTCATCGCATCAGGCAGAAACAAGCCACCGGATTGCTCAAGGCCCTTGCGCAATATTCCCAACATCACTTGGCAGCGAGCCAGCAAGATGCGTCAATTTTTTCGGAAAGCAATAAACTAACTTCGATTAATCATAATACAGAAAAGAAAACAGATTGCCGTCCGACAGATCGGGTACGGTTTGGGCTAACGAGATTGACTTGATGGATACAGCGGCGCGGCGAGGTTGCAACCTGTAAGACCCCGCCGGACACGTCCACGGCGAGGGCGGCGGCGGGGGAGATCAACATACGGGGAAGAGTGGAAGACGAGATGCGGAAGGGGGTTCTTTTTAGGGCATGGCGTTAGCTGGACCTGTACGGCTGTTTAGTGGGAAGCGGCCTGTGGACCGTGCCTCTGGAATTAGAGGTAAGTTGGGCCTCCAGTGTTGGTTGGTGGAGTCACTGGAGTGTAATGATGCACAATTGCCCACCTACCCCCGCTTGACTGCTTCCTGAGTTGAGTGGAAAGCTTCAGACTCCCCTTCGAAACCCGCAGGCATGGCGTGCTCTCTCCTGCCCTTCCGCGCTCCCCTCTCCGCCTCTCCGCCTCGTCTCCTCCCCTCCCGCTCTCCCTTCCTGCCGCCGCGCGCAGCTCTGCCCCAATTCCTTCGCGGGCCTAGGGTTTCGCGCCACCTGCCCCTTCCAGCGCCGCGCGCCCTCCCGGACATTGCCGCGGCGTCGGCGGGCTTCCAAGGCGCGCTCGCCGACTCCCTCCTGGCGTCGCCTCCGACGTGGAAGTCGGCCGCCGCGAGCAACCTCGCCATCTTCGTCGCCGGCTCCCCGCTGCTCCTTTCTGGCCTCTCGGCCTCCGGCTTCGCCGCCGCCTATCTCCTCGGGACCCTCACGTGGCGCGCGTTCGGGCCCCAGGGGTTCCTCCTCGTCGTCGCCTACTTCGTAGTGGTGAGTGCATCCGGTGCTGCATTGCCGATCGATGATGATCTAGTTTACTGGAACGTTAGAACTAGATGTTTCATGTTTGGTATGGTACGAATAAATCATAATTCTGGAATTTAGCGGTACTGCCATTTTCAGACGCTTCGTAGTTGCTGTTTAGTACCTGTAGCAGATCCATGACCTCCGTTTTTCTTGTGAGAGGTGGTTGATGACGGGCTGGTGGCATTGGCGTGGACTAAGGGTATAGCACTAAGCATGTAGAGTAGCTTTCGATGAACAACGTAGTAGTATTATTTTTCTCTTAAACCATAGACGAATTGACCAAAAACCAGAATAATGCCAGTTTTGTATATGTGAGCAATAAGTCTTACTGGTACGAGACTACGAGAGACTAGTGCAGTAGTGTGTGCTAGTAGCAGAACCAGACAACGGGAGATGACAATGGCCTTTGACACAGGGGAAGGGAATGGCTAACGCTACATCTATTTTAGTAAGATACCGATATTGTGATTGTGATTATGGAATGAATTGGGAACAGTCTGTCTGGATGTGACAGTCTCGTTAATTGGGCAATCAATCAACGCAACAGGGACACTTTTATTTCCTTTCTTCATGCCACTTGCGCACATGAATGTGCATTTTTCCCTAGGCCTTGTCCTAAAGTTTATCTCACACCCTAAGAAGAACCACTTAAAACCCAACAAAAATGACTACAAAATACTTACATCGCTTGGCTTGCACAAAGATGACATTTCCAGCTGTAGCTTTTAATTTAATTCAAGTCAATAAGATCAAGGGCTTTAGTTGTTAGTTTATGTCCTAAGCTAATTGAGGTTGTGTGTGTGTGGCTGGTGCTACAGAAACACTTATATAATGTGATTTAGAATTTGTGGTTGCTAAAGACTGAGGAAGACACAAAAAGATGCCTTGCAAAATTTGTTATAGTTTTTTTCCCTTCGTATTCACTCAATCAAAATTCAATGATTTATGTGTTTTATGGTTTGTTTCTGAGCTGTGACATCATAGTGCCATGAAATCTTTAGTTGGTCTGTACTTAGTTAACAGAGGCATGTAAATTAAATTGTTCTAATGCTTTATCTATCATTCAGTCCGAAATAGGTTTTTGATTTGGCTGTTTATTATGCATTTTATATGCAGGGCACATCAGCAACCAAGTTGAAGATAAAACAGAAAGAAGCCTTGGGGGTGGCTGAGAAAAGAGGGGGAAGGAGGGGGCCTGGAAGTGTCATTGGTTCTAGCGCTGCTGGTTGTGTTTGTGCTCTCCTATCAATATATAATTACGCTGGTAGTGCAGCATGGGCTGAGCTCTGGAGACTTGGCTTTGTTGCTAGTTTTTGTACTAAACTAAGTGATACAATTTCCAGTGAAATAGGCAAGGCATATGGAAGAACGACGTAAGATTCCTGTCACTTAACAGTTCATTTATATGGCCAATAAATAATTAATGGTTTAATAAGATGCTTTTCTGTAACCTCGTGTGCTTATTGTGCAATCTTTGTAAAATATTAATGACTTAATTAGAGCTTATCTTTTTGTTCTTTTCTTTAGAGTAGGTACCTGGTGACAACATTTAAGGTTGTTCCAAGAGGTACAGAAGGTGCAGTCAGTGTTGAGGGTACTCTTGCAGGAATTCTGGCATCACTGTTTCTTGCAAGTGTTGGTTATCTTCTGGGGCAGGTATTAATTTGTTTGGAACAACGTACTACAATAAGCTTCCTTGATGATACAAGTTTGAGCTATGATCATACTTGTCTGCTTCGTGTTGGTGTTATTCTAGTTTGATGTGTATCGGTGACTGTGCGAGCACATATTAGAACAAAGTGGAAGCTTAAAACCTGTACTTGCTGAGCTTACCTCGCACATGGCACCTAGGAATCACAATGTTGATATGAAGGAGTTGTAATTAGTGAATATGTGCTTATTACCTTATACATTGCATCTTTTCAGCAAAAATATATGTTGCATTTTGTTGCAGGTTAATATATCGCAAGGTGCTATATGTGTTCTTGCATCCCAGATTGCAAATCTTGGTGAAAGCTTTGTTGGTGCGACTTTACAAGATAAGAAAGGTTTTGAATGGGTGAGTTTTCACTTTTAGATTGCTAAATACTGATGCGTTACATACATGTTTGTTTTGAGTTTTCTCTATTAAGCTGTGTTTGCCTGTTGTGTCCGTAGTGCAGTGAGGGATATTTTCAGTATATGGCATATTGCAAATGGCAATATGCCATTATATAAATAATAGTTATAATATGTTGATATTGGTAGTCTGGTAGACCTATACATTGAACATTTTGTTGATGGTTTGTATTGCTGAATTTGACAAATTTTTATCCTCATTTGATTGAGCAAAAGGCTGTGCATATGGTATTTTACATAAGAAAACTTTTGCAGCATCTAAGGCAAACCAAGCAGAATTCTTGATTGTCTTCTAGTCAGGCTAGGTATCTATTGAAAATGCAGTTATCTAAACATTTTTCAATCTTTATCGCCTAAGCAAGTACCAGGAAATGGGTACTCCCTTTGATCTACTCTCATGCCGTCATGCGAGCAGATCATTTGGTTTTCGTTTTCAGTATGAACTGTTTCTATTGGAAGAACTATGATCTGTTTCTATTGGAAGAACAAAGAAATGTGTATGAAATCGCTGTTACTTATTCTCAATATAGTCACACATTTGGTTTTTATGTTATATGTTATAGAAGAACTCCCACAAAATGGCAAAACTAACAGTGTATATTATTCTATGCAGCTGAATAATGATGTTGTAAATGTACTCAATATCTCCACAGGTGCCATATTGGCTATTCTAATCCAGCGGTTGTTAGTGAGTTGGCTCTCCTGACTATTATTTTTTTTACCTGATGTATTCTAATGAAGTAGCTGAGCTGGCTGCTATGACAATTTTCTCACGTTGAAGCGAATGTACATTTGTGTATGTAAGTTGTTTTCATTGTTATGCGTCTCTTTACTGATGCGTCTGGTTTCTCGAATCTAGCATCTCCACCTGAGGCTGTATACACACTCTATAATACTATTCACTACACACTCTATCGATGGCTCTAAATTTTTTTCACGCTTTACACTATGCTATACACTATGCTATAAAAGATTCTTTTCCTCTGACACTCTATTTCTAAGTATTTTATTTCACAGCTTCTCTTATGGATGCCCAGTCTAGCGATAAGCTGCTCTTTTTTGCTCCTTCAATCTCCAAACAGTACCGAAGCCATTTGTTTCATGATGGGACAGGGTCCATAGCACTGGCACAGCCCATGATCATGAGGTGATGCAGTCTCAGCGCCATTGCTCTGGCAAGCATCACATGGTGCTTGCTTTTGTAGAGAATCTGAACTTGATCGGTCATCTCAACCTGCTATACGGCGTTGTCATGCTCCCCCTTCCTATATTGGAGAGGTCAGACATCTTTTGTCACGTCAGCAGGTGGGTGTTGGTGTTGTCACGGCCCACACACCTGCGCAAGGACCTAGTCACCTAGATGCATGGTTAGCATGTTGCATTTCCAGAATTCTACTTTGGCTTTGTCTCATTTGCATCTGTCATTATTGTTTCAGGCCTTTACAGCTTAAATTAAAATTAAATGTTAACGTTGGAAATTTATCAATTTTGTTCAACTCAGAAGATATATTTTGTAGTTATTTTTGTAAGGTTTTAAAGGTTCGTCGTAGTTTCAAAAATAATGTTTTATAGTTTTTTTACTCTCCCAGACATGCTAATATGTTATGTTGGCTGTCTGGAGAGATGGCTTGCTAGAGCATTGATAGCAGGACACTATTGCGGACAACCTCGGTCTTTATAACGTTTTAGCAGGATCTCTATCTCAGTCTTTAAATATGAAGATTTTTTCTGGAGAGGATGAAAATATAGGTAACGAATAATGATTTAGAGAGAATATAGAGAACGAAATATAGAGATTCTGTTGACGATGCTCTTAACTTTTGCTGAGAAGGTCAAACGTATTTCCTGCACCTCTACGTTACCTATGGATGAACATGAATGAAATGCAAGCATACAGATAATTATCAACCTGCCCTGGAAAAATGTACGAAAACGAGACGGTCTGGGTCCCTCTTTGCACTTTGGTGCTATGATTCAGATAGGTCATAGGAGGACGCCTAGATCCAGTTTCTGTCAGTAACCTACTTCGATCAGTCAAATTATGCACTACTCGTATAGTCGACTAGCTCTGTCATCGTCCGTATGTGTGGAATCGTTGTGAGAACTGGAAAACATAACGTGCCAAACTGTATGTACTGATACTGTGTATCAGTGTCCCCTACTGTACAGACAGCATTGCAGTAGCCACCTAGACACAGCAGCCAGAGAGAACTAAACAAAACGACGTGCTGTAATAGTTAAATTTGTTCTCACTAGTTTTAAAATTTTATCTAAAGAGAATTTTTAAACTGTTTTAAGTTGAGAGCATAAAAATTTTATATATAGGCCTTGTTTGTTTCAAATTAAATTAAATTAAATTAAATGGAAATTTGTTATTTTTGTATAAGCCAAATGATGTAATGTTTTGTAGTCATTTTTGTGGGATTTTCAATAGTACTTCTTAAAGTTTGTAAAATATTTTTTCATAATTTTTTGAACTCATTAAAACGTATTTTGAGGGGGTCACAAATTTGCTACAGTAAAACACAACTCTACATTAATCTAAAACAAACAAGGCCATAGATTTGTCTTGAAAAGAACTTTAATAATATTATAAATTTTAGTGCATTATAAATAAATCTATTAAAGTTTTTTAGATCAAAGTTACATTTTAAAGACCGTGTCGATGTTTAAAAGAACTATTATTTCATAATAATGGAGGGAGTAACATGTTATAGAAGATTTCTTGGAATGCTGCATTCCAGCAAGGAGGGGGTGCTACTACAAATTAGACCCGATGTAGTCCACCATTTAGGTTCAAATCCCACGTGGACAATAATTATATAGGTCTTATTTTGTGTGTGTGTCATAACTGTAAGAACGAATCATTGGATCCGCGCGGTATTGTTTAAAAAATTAGACAGGTCTCCTTATTAGATAATGAAAAAATTAACCTCTACGTTTGAGATGTACATGACATCAACGTGAACAAATATTCCAATTTAACAAGTAAGGCTATTACGAGTTGATCATCGGAATAAATATCACTAGAAAACCTATTATATATAGTTGATGAAGCATGGCATGACCACAACTAAGAAATGGCAAGCTTTAAGAAAGACATTCATCACGTCATCTTTTTTAGCAATGCCTAAATACGCGACAAGTGGACGCTCTTAAAGGTGACACTTAAACAAGAGATATATTTGTATTTGTCAAAAATAGTTGAAATTCTTGCCCCGCGGGTACATTAAGTTGGCATGAGTTTTTGTTTAGGTACATGATCACCAAAGACGGACATTATTATATAGAGAGTTGGATGTTTGTTTCATAACATGTCCAAAGTGGTTTATGCAAGACAGTTTGACGATGTGCCAACCCAATCACAATCTAGTTGGCCGTGAAATGGCAGTAGGCTTCCCCCCTCCCCTCTCCCTCTCTCTCTCTCTCTCTCTCTCTCTCTCTCTCTCTCTCTGTGTGTGTGTGTGTGCGTGCGTGCGTGCGTGTGTGTGTGTGTGTCGCCTCTCTCCTTCCATGTACCGCAATGTGGCAAGGCCCTTGAGATGGGCGACGTCAAGCGTCATGAGGCACGTGGTGGGGCCATCGAGATGGCCGCAGCATAGGACGCAACCACGAGGAGGATAACGTCGAGGGGGAGACAACCATGATGGATGGCTATCATCTCTGCGCCACCGGTGGTGATGGTGGTGGTGGTGTGTCCGGCTTGGGAGGAGGACAGGGCGGCGCCGCCTCCAACCAAAGAGGGAAGGGGAGCTGGTGGAAGCGGTGTACGGTGCAGGAGGAGGGAGGTGGTGAGCTCCATAGCGATCGCATCGGTGAGCTGCTCCATCGACGTGGGTGATGGGTAAGGAGGACAACGCTCAAGGAGGGTGGGTGATAGAGGGAGGCGAACAGCACGCTGAAGCTCTACGAGCGTCAGGGGCGTCCCCGTCGAGCTACCCTTGTAAAGGAGAGGATGAGGGAGGCGGAGGACACTGTTAGAGAGGAGCGTGACATTGGCAGAGGAGGGAATAAGAAGGGAGGTGGTGAGACTGGTGGAGCGAGGTGGATGAGGAAAGAACGGCAACGGCGCGCCAGCTCCATGCCAGGGAGAGGGGAGATAAATTAGAGAGAGATGGAGAGACTATAGAGGGGTGAAAACTGGAAAGCACTTGTTTATTGACGTGGCCATCCGCATCATCAGACCACCATCTAAAAACTGCCATTAGACCTGGTTGAAACAAAAGCACAACTTTGTGTATTCAGATGCCCGGTTTTAGAGATTATGTACCTAAGCGAGAACTTGCGTTAACTTTCTTTTAACTGCATTGAAATTTGCTATTTTCACAAAGATATTTTTATTGCCTTAAATTCACAGCTATCTCAATCTTCAAGAACCTTAGCGACTTGAGATCGATATCTCAACCGTCGACACACTTGTTTATTGACGTGGACATCCACATCATCAGACCACCATCTAAAAACCGCCATTAGACCTGGTTGAAACTAAAGCACAACTTTGTGTATTGAGATGCCCGACTTTAGAGATCATGTATCTAAGCGAGAACTTGTGTTAACTTTCTTTTAACTACAGTGCAATTTGCTCTTTTCACAAGATATTTTTTATTGCCTTAAATTCACAGCCTGAAGAAGCCAACCGCCAAGCATATACACGCCAGCTCTTCGAAAATTCAAACCTATTGTAATTTCAACCACCATCCAAACTGCTATAGCCATATGACACTCAGAACATACGATTGACATGTTATCTCAATTGTTGCCAAACACATAACATATGCTTCTCCACCATCCTGCTAACGAACCGCAAGATGGAATTCTAGATTCGTGCATCCGATTCTCGACGCATCCAACTCATAGAACTTTTAGAAAACATATTGCTTTGCTGTCCTCTTTGCACGAATCTAGCTCCTGCTCTAGATGATGGTGATCTTCCGTTGAATAAATCCGATCTACATCGCCACAAAGATGTCGCTACCAGATCCAACACCGAGGAGTCAATCTTGCGTAATCACTCCATCAGAGACACCGCCATCATAGCCCGTTAAAGAAATCCAACACGTCATCTGATCCAGTTCCGCTGATGAGAAAATACTTTTATTTTAAACCTTAGAACAACACTAATACTAACTTCACCTACTGCAGATCCGACGTCACCCCCACTAGTCGTCTAAAGGCCATCGGCGGCGAAGAGCACAACGGATGGATCTACGGCTGCGTCAGAATCTCTTTTCTCTCTCTCTCTCTTTTCCATGTCGTCACTAAGGAAAACCCTAACCGCTAAGTTTTTTTTCCCTATTAGCCTGTTTTTTGCAATCTCTCGCACAAGACCTATTCGTGCTATTCAACGGCATCGTTGACTTTAGAGGTGATGGGTTCGTGGTTGGAACTTTGAATTCGGACCATCCCTATCTTCCAACAGAAAAAACACCCAACAATGGCAAGCACTGTGAGTCTGTGACCAGCCTCCATCCGCCGCCTCTTGCCAAACAAGGACCGGCGCCACCTCCATGAGTTTCGGCAACTTGTCCGCCGCCAAATCAAGGTTTTACTCCGTAACATGAAAACTGCGCTACATATATAATCATTCCAACCTTCACTGCACGACGATACGGCAAGAGAGAAACGATTGTTTCAACACTCGTCTCTTTTATCTAAAACACGATGGATTTGGTCGTATTCGGTGCTTTGCGTATCAACGCTAAGCATACACAAAACATTAGCAGAGGAAGCCGTAGCCGGCTCCTGTGCTCCGATGCTCTTTCTCTCTTCCCCGGGCTTGTAGGGCCCTGGCCCGTCACGTCAATCAACGCACGCACCGGCTCCATTCACACCGGCGCACGGCCGAGCTCCACCCTTAAACCCCACAAAAACCAGCACTTCCGGAAGGCCAAAACCCCACTGACGCACGAGCGGGAGCACGAACGCGACGCCACGATGCCACCCACCATTGCGCTCCTTCTGTGCCTGGTCTCCACGGCCGCCGCCGCCGCCATGGACGCGGCGGAGAGAGAGACGCTGTTCCTCGTCATGGACGCCGTCTCCTCCGACCGGGACTGGCGCTCCGAGAGCCCCGACCCGTGCAGCGCGCCGTGGCCGGGGCTCGAGTGCAAGCCGGCCGGCGGAGCCCCGGCCGCGGTGGCGCCGCTGCACGTCACGCGGCTGGACTTCGGCGTGGAGCCCAACCCGTCGTGCAAGGACGCGGCCGTCTTCCCTCCCCAGGTGTTCTCCCTGCCCCACCTCCAGTCCCTCTTCTTCGTCGGCTGCTTCAAGAGCGCCGCCACGGCCCTCGCGCTGCCCTCCGCCGCCAACCTCTCCTGCTCCAGCCTGCAGCAGCTCAGCATCAGGGACAACCCGGCGCTGTCCGGCTCGCTGCCGCCGCAACTGGCCAGCCTCAGCTCCCTCCAGGTGCTCACCATCTCCCAGAACGGCCTCATCCGCGGCGAGATCCCGCGGGGCATCGGCGAGCTGAAGGGGCTCGTGCATCTCGACCTCAGGTACAACTCGCTCTCCGGTGCCATCCCGACCCAGATCGGTGAGCTCAAGAGTTTGGTTGATCTGGACCTGAGCTACAACTCGCTCTCCGGCGCCATCCCGGCCCGGATCGGCGAGCTCCGAGAGCTACAGAAGCTGGACCTCAGCTCCAACAACTTCACCGGCGGCATCCCGGACGCCGTCGCCAACCTGACCTCGCTCACCTTCTTAGCGCTGAGCAACAACGGCCTGAGCGGGCACTTCCCTCCTGGCCTCTCCAGCCTCCGGAACCTCCAGTACATGATCATGGACAAAAACCCCATGGGTGTCCCGCTGCCGCCTGAGCTCGGCAGCCTCGCTCGCCTCCAAGAACTCCGGCTCGCCGGCTCCGGCTACTCGGGGCCGATACCTGCGGCGTTCGGCCGGCTGGCGAGCCTGACGACGCTGTCGCTGGAAGACAACAACCTCACCGGAGAGATCCCGGCGGGGCTGAGCAGGCTGGACAGGATGTACCACCTGAACCTGAGCAACAACGGGCTGGGCGGCGCCGTGCCGTTCGACGGCGCGTTCCTCCGCCGGCTGGGCCGAAACCTCGACCTGAGCGGCAACGCGGGGTTGTGCCTAGACGACCGGAGCGGCGTCGTGCGGGGAGTTGGCGTCGGCGTCGCTGTGTGCCGCGGTGGTGATGGCGGCGACGGTTCGTTGGCGCGTAGCTCGGTGAGTAGAGCTACGGGCGTCGGGCAGACGACGCTGACAAGGGGGTCCATGGATGGTTTCCAGTTTCGTCTGCTCGGCCCTGCTCCTGCATGCGTGTTGCTGTCCTGCATTCTCGCTTTGAATGCGTACGTGTAGTCTTGATTAGATTCTTGTGATGGTACCAGCTATGTACGTATGTGTGTGTGTGTTTTGCATTGTTTAGACTGTCGATGTAGTGGTCTAGGATTTAAATTTCAGACGTAATTTAAGCAGAGATGACTCGATGGATCGATCGGAGAAGTGCATGTCCCAGAAACGCGGATAGCTTGATACGAGAGCTGAGACGTGCCAGGTGGCTGTTAAATTCCCAGCTAGACGATAGTTTATGTGGTGTACAGTCCACTGGCAATGCGTAGGCTGCTGCCATATGGGTTTGCACAATTTTAGATTCTGAGTTTCATTCGATTTGCTGGCGTGATAGTTAACGAGCATCCTGGATCATGTAAAGACGAACAATCCTGCGGGGAGCGCAAATTAGCGTAATGGCTGTTGCACAGTGACTTAAGTGAGCCAATGTTAGCTCCACGTGTAAAGCAATTTGGGCACTACACTGCTACATTATGGGGCTGTTTGCCTGTTTGGTACTTTGGTTGCATTCCTGCCGCGTCGGAGCATGGCTCATACGAGCTCATCCTGGTTAGAGTTAGGCAGGCTGAGCTCGTACAGGTGCCCATGTTTGGTTGCATTCATCCCATGAGCCTGGGTGGAATGAGAATATGCTTGGTTGCATGTGTAGCTATCAACATTCTAAGCGGTTATTTGTGCACCGGCAATGGCATGAACAAAGCAGCACAAATGGAGAGGCGGTGGACTGTGCAAACTGGGGGAGCTCGTCATTGGCGCTCAGGCAGCGTGGCCGGGGATATGGAAGCCGCCATCATGATTCATGGCTGGAGGCAGCACGGTGGACGGGGAAGGCGTAGCGGAGCTCGGGCATCACAGGCCACGCGCGCACTCGCCATGTCCGGAGCTCTGGGTTGAGCGCTTCCACCACCACGAACCGCCGCCTCCGCCTGCCGCCGCCCACACAAATCTGAGTGTCGCCGCCACACCATGTGCCGCCTCCGCCCATCGCTGATCCGAGCGCCGCCGATGCCGCCATGTGCCGCCTGAGTGGATCCGAGCGCCGCCACGGCGCCACCAAAGCGCACCGTTTCTGCAGCTCGCGCGGTTCCATGCCTGGCCGCCCACCGGCCGTCTCTACCGTCGCGCTACCTTCCGCCGCCGCACGCCGCTCGTCTTCGCCCGTGCGTGGATCCTTCGTGCCCTGCGCGCTGCACGGACTCACCCCGCCTCGCAAGCCTGGCCTGCTCCGGCCTGCGTCCGGACTTCGGAGGAACGACCATTTTGGTCTCTGTGTGCCGCGCGCACGGCTAGAACGATGAAAATGCATGAGGACGGCCTGTCTCGCGGGGCGCTCGAGGCACCCAACGCTGGTTGGGGGCCCCGCGTTAGTTGGGTGTATGTGTGCTCTCGGCTTGTAGTTTATGAGACATGAAGTAAACATCGAAAGGGACAGCAGTATTGCTCTATTTTCGGCAGAATGTAATTACCTCTTTCTTTGTATAATGTTGATGTTAGTGCCATGTTTGTAACTTGATGACAATGATATTGCTGTTGCAATATCTTGATATTTTAGAGAAGATTTTATTTGCACCTATCGTTTATAATAACAGAAGAATCTTGGAGTGAACTCATTGCTCATATGGTTTTTTACATCTAACATCCAGGAACCTTAATTAATCATGAGTGACTTCAATCTCATCTACAAGGCTTCCGACAAGAACAATCTTAACCTTAACCGCCGACTTATGAATCTCTTCCGGAGCACCTTAGACAACTGTCATCTCCGCGAGCTTCACCTTGCCGGGAAGCGGTTCACATGGAGCAACGAGCAAGTCAATCCAACGTTGGTCAGGCTTGATCGGATGTTCTGCACCCCGAGTTGGGAGACAGCCTTCCTAGCCTCCTCTCTCACCCTGCTCCAGCCTCCGACCACTGCCCCTTCTGCTCTCCGCGAGCTCCTTTCGTAGGCCGTCCAGGCGTTTTCGCTTCAAGAATTTCTGGACCAAAATACCGGGTTTTCTCAAGGTGGCCAAACAAGCTTGGTGTGAAAGCTCTCCCACATTGGCCGACCCCCTACAGATTATTCGGATCAAGCTCCGCCGCACCGCAACGGCTCTGCGAACTTAGAACCGGAACAACATCGGCGACACCAAGCTCCAGCTCGCCATTGCTTCCGAAGTAATTCGCCTGCTCGACATGAAGTAATTCGCCTCCTCGACATGGCTATGGAGAGTCGCCCGCTCTCTCCCCTGGAATGCTCACTGCGGCGGGCGCTCAAGGTTCGTGTTCTGGGCCTAGCCGCTATTGAGAAAATCCGTTAGAAACAACGCTCAAGGCTTAACTAGCTCAAGTTCGGGGATGCCAACACAAGATACTTCCACATTCGGTCAAACTCGCGGCGCCGCAAAAACTACATTCACACTCTTCTCACTGATCGTGGGTGCCTTACCAACCACGACGAGATGGCTGACTCTCTGCACCACCATTTCAACTTCATCTTTGGGGCATCGCATGCAACCACATTCGACTCCTCCTTCATCTTCAACTGGAACAACCTCGGCCTCCAAGTAGCTGACCTTTCGTCCCTTGAGGCGCCCCTCTCCCTTGAAGAACTACACGACATCCTGATGGCAATGCCAAATGATAAATCTCCCGGGCTAGACGGTTTCACCTGGATCTTCTTCAAGCTTTGTTGGGATTTCATCCGTTTTGATCTTCCTGCGGCCCTGCAGTGCCTCTTCACTCACGGTCGCACTGCACCACAAAGTCTTAACTCGCCCACGATTGTCCTCATCCCATAGAAAAAAGACCCCGTCTCAGCATCGGATTATCGGCCCATCAGTCTTATCCACAGCTTTGGAAACTTTTCACTAAAATTCTTTCCACTCGCCTAGCCGGATTCATAGATGTGCTCATCTCCCCTTGTCAGAGTGCTTTCATTAAAAAACGTCACATCCAAGATAATTTTCTTTTTGTGCAAAGCAAATTCAAACTTCTCCACAGATCCAGCACGCCGGCCCTCCTGCTGAAGCTAGACCTCCAAAAAGCCTTTGACCCAGTCTTTTGGCCCTACCTCCTAGATAACCTTCGTGCTCGCGACTTTGATGATAAGTGAAGGAATTGGATTGTCTCCTCTTTACGATCCTCCTCCTCCCAAATCCTCCTCAACGGCTCCCCGAGCCCTTTCATCATCCACCGTAAAGGCCTTCGCCAAGGGGACTCCTTATCCCCCTTTCTTTTCAACCTCGCAATCGATCCCTTGCAACGCCTTCCGCACATCGCCACTGAGCAGGGTGTCCTTTCACCACTTCGAGGCATCCCGGCTAACCTACGTACCTCCCTCTACGCCGACGATGCTGCGATCTTTGTGGCTCCGATCAAGCAAGAGATCTCGGCGTTGGCCCAAATTGCGCAGAGATTCGGCGCAATCTCTAGCCTACGAACCAACTTCGAAAAGAGTCATGTCGTACCTATCAGGTAGGGATGAAAACGGGTCGGATCGGATCGGATAATGCCTAAACCATATCCTAATTTTACGGTTTTTCTCGGGACCGGATACGGATACGGATAGGTCGGTTACGGATATGGATGCGAGAAATATCGGACACAAATACGGAACGGATTCGGATCGAATCGAATACGGTCGCGAAAATTTGTCGGAACATTGAAACACCACAAATTGTACGTCGAAAATCGATCAAAGTGGTTATGCAATTCAATTAATTATAGCCGGCCCAATCAGGTACGAAAACCACATTTGTCTGCTGCTTAGTTCAAGCACAAGACACGAACGCTTGAGCAAGTTCTAGTGGATGCAGGCAGCAGCGATGTGTGGCCGACCGGCAACAACACGGGAGCAGCGTGCCCTCGCGGTGATGCATCTCGGCGGCAGCAACCTCTGACGGCGGTGCGTTCCGATGGTAGCGAGCTCATGCGGTGGCCCACGCAGCGAGCTCCGGCGGCAATGGCTCCCTGCCACAGCGCCTCTCGGCAACGACAAGCTCTAGGGCGACGTCTCCACTTGCGGCCAGTCGGGATAGGGGCGGCAACGCTGACGACAAGTGGGGGACGGCACCCTGATGCAACCTGTGATGGTTGGGGCGGCGGCCTGTGGAGGCGGCGGCGGCGGCTTGCGGGGACGGCGGCGGCGCCCTGCAGGGACGGTGGCAGGAGGCGCGGCGGCCTGCGGGGACGGCGGCAGGAGGCGCGGCGACGGGCGGGGCGGCGCTCTGTGGAGGCGGCTGCTCCGGCGATGTGTGGTGTGGTGGTGGAGGCGGCGGCGGCAGCGGCGGAGGAGGCCAAAGGGTGAGGCGTACCAGTTACCACGTAGGGACTCAGTTACATGGGCCGTTTGGGCCTTGGGCCGGGGATGAGGGGAGGATAGGATGATGTTCACGGCAGGTACGGCAATATGAACGCCGTCGTGCCGCCCGACGCGTACAAACCATAGGTCAGGAGACGTCGATGACATGCCTCCGCAGCTCAGAACAAGCACATCGCAGAATTGGAAGAGCAAAACCGGCAGCTTCGAAAGGAGAAGGCACAGCGAGATGCGGAGCGAGAGCAGGAGCGAAGGGAGCGAGAGGAGGAGCGAAGGGAGCGGCATGCGGCCATGGAAAATGTGAAGGCCATCCAAGAACAGAACCTACTCCTCCTGCGGCTGTACCAACAGGTAATTACACATGCATTGCTCGCAAATTTGTCATTTCGGCTAAGGTCATTTGCTAACCTCTCCTATTGATCAGCATGGGTTCCAGCAGGCGGGGACCGGCACCTCCAGCCAGCCGCAGATGCCTGCGGTGATGACGCAGACGCAGGGGCCCCAGCCACACAGTTTGCGCCTTCTTTTTCTCCTGCTTTCGTGCCACCACCACATTTCCCGATGGCGTACTTTCCACCTGCACCGAGGCCTTCACCGGGGGTAAGTTTGCGATCATGTCGTTTGATCCATGTCATTTTGTCTAATTCTGTATCCACTTATAATGAATTGCCTCTAATTTTGCAACCATGTCATTTCATCTAAATAATGCAATGCCTCTAATTATAGAAATATGACATTTCATCTCTTTTTGCATGCGTTCGGTTCGGGTACAGCTGCGCTGGCGGTGATTGCTTCGCAGGGAGATGTTGACAGTGGCACGGGGTCTCCGCTCGAGCAGTTTGTCACCAACATCCTCAATCCCGACTACGACTTGAGTGGCGGCGGCCCGCACGAGATGTAGTTAGGGTATTCTAACCTTTTTTTTGCATACTTTCTATCTATTCGAACTATATGGCTTGTATGTGACCTTTATTTGTGCTCTACTGACAACATATGAATTGTAAATATGTGTGGATCGATGATTTAGTTTTTGCGATGATGTGGTTGCATTTATCGATTATTTAGTGTTCATGGATGATGTGGTTGTATTTGGGCTCGAAATCGTGGTGGCGAGCTTATAAATATGTGTGGATGTGAATGTGTGGATTGGGAATTAAATATATGCTGGGATTTGGGTTATTTTGCAGGTTGAATTTGAGATTTTTTAAAAATTGGCAGCAATATTTGCTGCTGCCAATATAACAATGTCGGCGGCAGTATCTGAACCGCCGACACAGATCAAGATCAATGTTGGCGGCCGCTATATATGCCGCCGACATTGATCTTGATCTGTGTCGTTGGTTCCGATACTGCCGCCAACACTGCTATATATGCTGCCGACACTAACTGTATCTATGTAGGCGGCTAAACTATTTGCCGCTGACATAGCCTCCTCTCTGTAGGCGGCCGAAATCTATGCCGCCGATATAACTTAGGGCCAGAGGGGCCTAGGAGCTCAGCAGCAAGGAGCTGTGTCGGCGGCTAGTAAGGTGGCCGCCGATATAGATGCTGACATGTGTCGCCTTCTCGATCGTGACGTCGACCCCACAAGTCAAAGCGCCGTGACAGGATCGGGCCGTTTGCCAAAGGCTATATCAGCGGCTAAAAATGGTGCCGATATAGACCGACCGCACGAAAGCCCTTCCCCAGGTTTCCGTTTTGTCGGCGGGGCCGCCGACAAAGTTTTGCTGTGTCGGCCACGCAGCGTCGGTGAGGTTTTGTCTGCCGCCGACAAAGGTTAATCTCAGCGGTATTTTGACCTGTGTCGAGGGCTTTAGCCGCCGATACTGATACAGATTCCTGTAGTGGCCCCTTACCAACCACGACGAGATGGCTGACTTTCTGCACCACCATTTCAGCTCCATCTTCGGGGCACCGCATGCTTCCACACCCAACTCCTTCACCTTCAACTGGAGCAATCTCGGCCTCCAAACATCCGACCTTTCGTCCCTCGAGGCGCCCCTCTCCCTTCAAGAACTTCACGACACTCTGATGGCAATGCCTAATGATAAAGCTCTCGGGCCAGACGGTTTCACCTGGGTCTTTTTCAAGCTCTGTTGGGATTTCATTCGTTTTGATCTTCTTTGCGGCCCTGCAGTGCATTTTCACTCACGGTCACACAGCATGACAAAGTCTCAACTTGGCTACGATTGCCCTTATCCCGAAGAAAAAAGACCCCGCTTCAGCCTCGGACTATCGACCCATTAGTCTTATCCATAGCTTTGGGAAGCTTTTCACTAAAGTTCTTTCCACTCGCATAGCCGGTTTCATAGATGAGCTCATCTCCCCCTGTCAGAGTGCCTTCATAAAAAAAACGTCACATCCAAGATAATTTTCTTTTTGTACGAAGCAAATCCAAGCTTCTCTGCAGATCTGGCACGCCATCCCTTCTGCTAAAGCTAGACCTCGAAAAAGCCTTTGACTCAGTTTCTTGGCCATATCTTTTAAACAACCTTCGCGCTCTTGGTTTTGGCAATAAGTGGAGAAATTGGATCGCCTCCTCTCTTCGGTCCTCCTCCTCCCAAATCCTCCTCAACGGCTCCCCAGGCCCTTTCATCATCCACCGTAAAGGGCTCCGCCAGGAAGACTTGCTGTCCCTCTTTCTTTTCAACCTCGCAATTGAACCCTTGCAACGCCTTCTACAGATCGCCACTGAGCAGGGTGTCCTTTCACCGCTTCGAGGCATCCCGACTAATCTACGTATCTCGCTCTACGCCGACGATGCTGCAATCTTCATGGCGCCGATCAAGGAAGAGATCTCGGCGTTGGCCCAGATTCTGTAGAGATTCGGCGCAATCTCCGGCCTCCGCACCAACTTCGAAAAGAGTCAAGTCGTGCCCATCGAGTGCGAGGGGCTTGACCTCGACGACATTCTCGCCAACCTGCCCGCGCGACGAACATCATTCCCCATCACATACCTCGGCCTACCACTCGCTATCAAGAAGCTAAAACACGTCCACTTCCAACCTTTAATCGACAAGATCGCTGGCCGTCTGGCTGGCTGGCGGGGGGCAAATGATATCAAAAGGAGGCAGACTCACCCTGCTCAAGTCGGTTCTCTCGGCCCTACCGTCCTACACCCTATCAGTGATTTCCCCGCCTACCTCGGTCCTTCAGAAAATCGACAAACTGCGTCGCGCCTGGCTTTGGCGTGGGAATGACAATGTTTCAGCGGGTGGGTGTCGTGTCAATTGGAAACTTGTCTGCTTCCCAGCTAGTCTTGGGGGGCTCGGGGTGCCCGACCTGAAGACTTTCGCCCGCGCCCTTCAACTGCGTTGGCTTCGGCTGGCCAAATCCGGCTCCCCTAGATCGTGCTTTGTCTCGTTGGACCGGGTAGACCCTACTGACGCGGCACTCTTCAGAGCTGGCACTGAGTTGATTCTTGGGAATGAAGTCACCTTTCTTTTCTGGACCGACGCTTGGCTCTTTGGTCAATCTCCAAAGGAAGTGGCCCCCGTACTATTTGCGGCCTCCACACAAAAAAATCGCACAGTCGCCGAGGCCCTACACAATAACAACTGGCTATTGGACCTATGGCGAAATTTTGCCCCCAACCTCGCCGTGGAGCTGGTCTCACTCTGGCAAAAGATCAGTCGTACTGCGCTCCGTCCGAACCAGCAGGACCGAGCCATCTGGCGTTTCACCACAGACGGGAACTTCTCTGTTCACTCAGCGTACCGCATGCAATTCACTGGAAGAGCATCTCCGATAGCGCTAGCGCTAATATGGAAGCAGTGGGCGCCCTCCAAGTGCAAGTTCTTTGCTTGGACGCTGTTCCTAATTAAGGAGGGTTTTGACTGCTGACGCCCTCCTGCGAAGGGGACTGCCGAATAACTACTTTTGCGTCCTTTGCCTCAGATGCCTGGAGACCCCAGAACACCTCTTCCTCCAGTGTCCCTTCTCCTCCTACATTTGGGACCTCCTGGCTGACAGGCTCAACGCCCCATGCCTACTCCGCTCTACGTGGACCCACACTGATGATCTCAACGCTTGGTGGACCGAGGACATCCTGCAATCCAACCTTGCCTCGGGTCTAGGATCGGTCGTGCTTCGGTCGTGCTAGCAACCCTTTGGCATCTCTGGCTTGAAAGGAACAATCGCATTTTCAAATCAAAGAAGCTACCGCTGATGATATATATTCTTCGATTTGCTCCTGGAGGTTATGCGCCTTTGGATAGCGGCAGGCGCCCGTTTTGTAATAAGTTAACTCAATTGTAGCGTGCGTCCGGAGGGAATGCGCCTAAACCTCCCCCTAAATTTTATCCTTGTAACTTCCCTTTTGAATTAATTCAAGGCAGTTCTCCTGCCTTTTTCTAAAAAAAACCTCAAGGAGGTTATTTTTATGTAAACTATTGTGTCTTTGTGTATGTGAACTTGTTTATTCTGTAGTTTATTTGTTGGTTGAAGCTATCGTCTTTATTCATCTTTTTTAAAAAAGATTTTGATGGTGTATTTCAATTTGTTTGATAGCTTATGCAGTTTCACTGCTACACACTGGTATGATATTTTTTTTAAAGCAGAACGTGATATTTCTAATCACAACCGTCACCGTGCTATTCCCAAACATGCAATTGGGTTGACGTAGCAGTGTGACAATACGGCTCACCTTTCAAAAATTTTGTACTGATCGGATTCACGTTTCAGCTAATGCAATGCGATGAATCCAGGATCTCACGGCTCAGAATTTTATATTGTTTTGAATTGGTTTTTGTCTGATCAAATTTGTAACACTGGCTACAATGCTCTGCTTATGATAGCACGGGGGGCTATAGCTCCATCGACCAAGCTACTCTTCTCATGGGAGAAAAGAGGATAATACATGTAGGTATTGCTGCCATGTGAATTGTTGAGAAGCGGACTGATGAAATGACAACTTAAGAAAGGTGACTAGGCCTAATCGAGCTACGTCTGTGCAGGTGCGACAGAAATTAAAGCAACCGTCAGGGCTCAGAAGATATTTAAAAGAATACTAGCATGTCGCATGCATGGTGCGAAAAGATATGCGCAAAAATTAGCTGCCCATCAGAAAGTCAGAAAGTCAGAATGCCTGTTGCACTTGCACGGAGATACCTACTATACAGTTACAGTTGTATCTATAGTAGCAAATTCAGCGTCCTCGCGTGTTTTTTTAGAAAATGCTACGTGTAGAATGTCCCCACGACATGTCCACACAAAGGATGGACTCAAATTAATTTTCTGCTCTCGCGGAGTTTTAAATAAAATAGACTACAGGAAATAGCCCTCAGCAAATTGGGTGCAAGGGACGTAAAGTTTTAGAACATCCAGCTAATGTATAAAAAAGGTAAAATTTAATTTCTCACATAGTAGCGAGAATCTTTTTCCGTCAACAGGGGAGGAACAGAACCCTAAAACAAAGAGTGTTGGAAAAATATATGACGAAACATGGACACGAATAGACCTGATCACGGAAAGCCCGGCCTGCAAACCCGGCCCGAGCCCGGCCCGAAAAAGCCCGGCCCGGCCCGACCGGTGCATCGGGCCGGGCTCGGGCCTCGTTTTCGAAGCCCGGTGGTCGGGCCGGGCCGGGCCCGGGCCCGGTTTTTTTCCGATTTCAGTCGTGGCCGGGCCGGGCCGCCGGGCTTCGGGCCGGGCTTTCGGGCTTTGGGCCCGGTTTTTCGGGACCGGGCTTTTCCAGGCCTGGCCCGAAGCCCGGCCCGGCCCGGCATTTGAACAGGTCTAGACACGAAGTCATAGAGAATTTCTATGCATGACGCCGTACTAGCAAGAAAATGAAAAAAAAAAGTCTTGAAGACACTCAACGAGTCTGTCTAATCATATTTGTGATTTGAAAGTGTGATGGAGTCATATTACTCATAGTAATGCACTAGAGGGTTGAAATAACATAAGAGGTGTCTTAAATCTGGTTACATGTCTCTAAGAAAAGGATAGAAAATCTGGTTTCTTGATTTCAAAATATTTGGGGATGTCTAGAGAAAAACGGATAAGAGGGCTTCCACAGCTAGTCACAAAAAAGCCTCAACAGAAGAATGGGGGCCAATTGAGATTTGGCACTATAGAGCGGTCTACTAGCGGGGTACTTCCAGATCTGAATCTTCCACAATAGTAAGTAGAAGAAAGAAGCCGGCCAAAATGTGGTGCGCGCATCGGCAACAAACTAAAGGAACTTGCTTTCGTAATGAGAAATAGCTGTGAAAAGAAAGCAGAAGTGCACTAATCACCCCATGATAAAATAACCAAGAATTATGAAATAGAAGGCAAACAATTGGATTGAACAACAGCCACTGTCGACATAAAATGAAAGGAAATTGCCACAATATCATGAGCCTCTGCATCTTCGTTGTTTTTAGTAACGCACACATATTGAAACCAGTGTTAGCCTAAACGGTAAATGCTAAACAGTTAGCCACTCTTCGTTAGCGAATAGTCGGACTACACGGCCGATTAAACGGGCCAAAAACGGATTAAACGGGATTATACGGATTAAACGGCCTACACGGCCTACACAGTTGACTACTGAGTAGCGTTTAAACGGTGTGTAAACGGTCTAAACGGCCGTGTAGACGAACAGTGATTGAAACTAAAATATTCTAGAGCAATGGCGTGAGGGAACATAATGTTATAATATTTTAAACTAAATGGTGCACTAAAAAAATACCGAAGAATGTTACACAAAAATTACAGTATTTTAAACCAAATGATAGACCAAATTAGGCATTGTAGTAATATGCTAAATTAAATATTGCAGTTTTTAAAACAAAATATTGCAGCAAACTCGATCAATGTTATAATATGTTAAACCAAATGTCATGCCAAATTTAACGATGTTGCAATATGTTAATCCAAATGTTATGGTATATTAACTAAATGCTGCAGTACATTAAACCAAAATATTGCAATACTCATAGTATGTCGTGCTAGTTATTAGCAGAACACCAAATCACTAGGCTTTGAGCATGTGACCTCTTGCCTTCCAAAACCCTACTGCGACATATATTAGCCAATAGAACTTGGTTTCTCTTATGATGGTTGTACCATATTATATTAAATATACATGTTGAAAAACACAAAATAAAAAATAATTGTGCCTGGCCAGACCGGGCCGACGTGCCTAGCATTCGGTCTAGATACGGCATGCCTGTCCGGGCCCCGATGTTCGTAATACTGTGACGTAGTACTTCGGACCGGACCAAAATGACCAGCTTCGGACCGGATCAAAATGGCGTGCCTCGCGCGGGTCCGTTTGGCCATCTGTACGTGACACTACCACATTAAGCGCTACTGTTCCGTCGAGATGACAGCACCCCGCCGGGCGGGACACCCGGGGCCGCGCGGCCGATGGCGACAGCAGGCCACCCAGCCTGAGCTCAGCCGCAGAGAGAAAGGAGGGAAGAAACACGAGGTTGCTACAGTCGCTAACTGTGCGCTGTGACCGCTTCCTCCGCCGATCGATCGACGGGCATCGAATGGCTTGGCACCGGCACACATCACCCCCCGTGCCAGCCTGCCACGGCCCGCCTGGGCCAGCGGCCCGTACGCCACCACCACCACCACCAATACTGCTGCGCGGACTTGACGCGCTGCAGCCTGCAGGCGCACAGGCGCAGGGGCCGTGCGTGCCGGTGCCTGTGCGGGAGCAGGCGGGTGCACGGGCGCTGCCGCGCCAGCGCGCACGGACGGGGAGCGGTGGTGGGCCGTGGGCTGGTGGTCTGCGGAATTAAAGCCGGGAGAGGCGGGCCGAAAAGGGGAGCGCGCGCGCGGGCGGGTGAATGGACACGGAGACATCGGGTTCGTGCGTGGAATGCAGCAGTGAGCGCTAGTGTGCGCACGACCGTGCAAGTGCGAGTGGTCGTGCCGCTGGTGCTGATCCGGCGTGCCGCGCCTTTTTGCTCGCAGACGCCGCTGCTTCCGAGTTAGATCTGCCTTCCGAGGTTTATGGGCATGTTTGGTTCATGTCCATGGGTTGTCATGCCAAAAAATGGGCATGACCATCTCATGGCATGACCAAAACTTACCAATTTGTGGTGTGTTTAGATTGTAGCCAATGAAATTTGGCCAATAAAAAATAAAAAACTGTAAAAAAAATAAAATAGAAAAGTATTTAAAATGGGTTGTTTAGGATTTTAGATGAATTATCAAATTTGTTGTATGCAATTTGGACTCCAAATAAAATAGATATAAAAAAGAGAAATTTAAATCAGAAAATAATCAACTGCACAATTCTTCCTAGCAGCCTGCTCGTTCGGTCTCGCTGGGTGCACGTGTCTTGCGGTCACTGGCTGGCCTTCCACGTGTCTTGCTATCACTGGTTGGCCTTGCATGTCGTTGGCTGGCGAAGAATTGGCAATGGCTCGCTGCGCGTTGTAAAATTTTGGCAAGGCAAGTTTCTTCCTTGGCTAGCCATTAGATGGCAATAAACCAAACACTTTTCAAAATACCATGGCAGCCAATATTTTGGCAAGGCAATCCATGG
>SPJY01011974.1:0-10646 GCA_005191435.1 Raddia distichophylla | reverse complement strand
TTATCCTGGTTTAGGCCTCAGGGAGATAATAGCCCTACGTCCAGCTTCTTCTTTATATGCGAAAGGGATTACAAGGTGGAACTCGACGAGACGGACAAGTCTCGGCGAGATTATGGGTGTACAAGGATATAGTGGGGAAGATAAATGACACTCGTAATAACTTCGTATAGCATACATTATACGAAGTTATACGAATAGTGTTAAGCGAACCGACCTACCAAGGGATAATCGGCCGGGCTAACTACGAGATCGTAACGAACTCGTACCATACCAAATACATCACACGGCAGATAAGGTATACTCCAATTCTTGGGGATCACGACATCTGTTCCAATCCGGGAAACCACGTTCGGGTCGTCACGTAGCTGCACAGAACTCTTGTTCGAGTCGGACTCAAACACGAATCCTAGGCCGTTATGCACCATGCCAGCCAAGAAGCTGTTCGGCAGGATGCACATGGGCCTGATAGAACCTTCCAGGGAGCTGGGCCCTGGTAGGCTGTTCGATTGGGCCGTCAGGGAGTGGGCCATGGCAATGGGCCATGATTTTATCCCCGACAGGAAGGAGCATCAACAATCTACAAAGCACTCGGCATGAAGCATGACTCATCCAAGGTGTGGTAAAAAGCAGCAGCAACTCGACTATGAAGCACTCGGGGGCTACTGTGGATAACATAAACCCCGGGTACCCACTCGGCGGGCCTAAGAGACCACCCGACAGGGGATGGACCAAGTCGGGTGGATAAGGACGTGTACCACTCGGACTCTACAAGGCTTGCTCGGCAAGGAAAGCAGTCTATCCCTAATTAATAGGAAAGATATATTTGTAATCCCGGATAACTATGTATCTGGCTAGAGGATAGAGATAGGAATCCTACCTCGTAGCCGACCAGAACTCTATCCTGTAACCCTGCCCCCCACTATATAAGGCGGGCAGGGAGCCCCTGGTTAGGCAGGTTGATCATCATCTCCACACCCATCCATGGAGAGACATCTTCTTCCATATTGATCATCAGATCACCATATAATCCTATAGCACAGGAAGTAGGGTATTACCTCCACTATGAGGGTCTGAACATGTATAAATCCCTGTCTTGTGCTACCATCGAGTTTGGATCTTGTGCATCGCCCCATATATAATCATTGCCGACGATAACCCCCGGTTAGCTACCAGTCGATAGTGGGATGATATCCGTATCCGAGGAAGCATGACCACCGAGTCCTTCTCCAAGCACTTCAAAGGAAAGTGTGAAGTGGGATCTCCGGCATATTAATCTGCGAAAAGCACTAGCCGAGTTCTCCAAGCCAAGCGGCGAGGGAGATGATGGAACGCAAGTACCTTCATGGAGGGTGATCTCCCCATAGGGAGAGACGAAGATTGTCGTTGCCATCGGCCACGAAGTCCAGAGATCCAAAGCGTAGCGCTTGCCCTGGCATGAGGACAACGGACAACGATCTTGGGAAAGCCATCTAGCTTGAATGATGATCTTGACGCTGGCCCCTACCTGGGGCGCCAACTGTCGACTGGTGGCTAATCGGGGGTCACCGTCAGCAATGAATTTGTTGCGAGACTATGCGCTAGAACCAAAATAGATGGTAACACAAGACAAAGATTTATACAGGTTCGGGCTCTCAACTTGGAGGTAATACCTTAGACTTGTGCTCTAGGATTATGTGTTTGTGGGAATTCATAGATTATGTTGTAGATGATGAAGATGTAGATGTATGTGTCTATGACCTCTACCCCTCCCTTTATATAGTGTCAACGGGTAGCTAATCAAGGGTTATCGTCCGCAATGATTATATATGGGGCGATGCACAAGATCCAAACTCGATGGTAGCACAAGACAGGGTGTCTTTTTTATACAGGTTCAGGCCCTCATCGGTGGAGGTAATACCCTAGTCCTGTGCTCTGGGATTATATGGGGTATATGTGTACAAGATGATTGGAAGATCTCTCGTATGTTGTGTTCTCAGCCTCAAGTTGTGTTATGAGGCGTGGGTATTGGATTGGATTCCGGAAACTCATTCTTAGTCCAAATTATGAACGAGAACAGATCGCATCTTCTTCTCATGTTCGTCTCACGGTTGATGAAGCCGGCGTCGCATGATGGACGCCACGATCGTCGAGTCCGAGTGATTTGCTGCTGATGATGGTAACCTCTTTCTCCATCGGGTCCTCACCGTATCTGAGTCAGGAATTGAGCCCCTGGGCACACTACTCGTCGGTAGGCGGCGGCGGCGTTCCCCAACGTGACCGGTAGTCCGAGTGAAGTGCTGTTGAATTCCCTCCCGGATCGGATCTTATCTGAGTCCGAAAGAGTGTATCTTGATGTGTTGGTGAAGTCTCTCTTAGATCAAATCTGAAGAGGTGTCTGGGCCGGTCGTTGCTGAAGTTGCCCATAAATCGGATCTAATCCGAGTCCAAAGGCATGATCTGGTCGAAGTTTGTCGGTGATGAAGTCGATGCTCCCGGATCGAAAAGCCTTGCCGAGGATGTAGGCGATGATAACTCTGTTGGTCGTTGTGGTAGTGGCGGCCACCCCCCGAGAATCTTCGGTTTGAGTCTCTCCGTATCCAAGTTAGGAACCAATCCGTGCGTTAGTAGCAGCGGCGTTTGAGTTCTCGCCGTATCCGAGTTGAGAATTGACCCCACGGCACACCACTCGGGAGTAGGTGTCAGCAGCGTTCCTCAACCCGAACAGGAGTCCAGACAAAGCGATGTCGATGTTCTTCTTAGACCAGATCGGATGCGAGTCCGGAAGAAGTCTTGGTCGTCGATTGTTTGGAGAGCTCCTTGCAGATCCTTGATGTCCTTGGAGGTGTACCACAGCCTCTTCATATGCCGAAGCCTCTACAGATGGGTTTTACGAGCATGCTAAGATTCACGACCTTCCCACGCAGTCTGCCTTCAAATAGACGCCCCGAACACATCCGGACTCCGTTTTGGACGTTCTTTAGTTTCACGGAAAGCTGATGAAATTATTTTTCCAACGCATCCAATCTCATCCCGAAATTCATTTTGGATCAATGGGAATTAAAGAAACAAGATTACATGCAGAATCTATCTTCGAGTCATCGCCGTATCCGAGTCGGGAAGTAAGCCGTTGGCGTACTACTCATGAGTAGATGGTCGTAGAGTTCCCCAACCTGAGCGGGAGGTGTTATTGTAGTTCCCCTCGGATTGGATCTGATCCGAATCCGAGAGGCGGAGTTCATCGAAGTCGTTGATGACGTAGTCGGCTCCTGAAGCGGTAAGCCTGGCCGGGACCGGAGACGACAGCGACTCCATTGATCGATGCCATCGGGCTTGATGAGATAGATTTTGACGCTGCCCCAACCTATCGCGCAAACTATCGACGGTAGCTAACCGGGGGTTATCGTCGGCAATGATTACATATGGGGTGATGCACAAGATCCAAACTCATTGGTAGCACAATACAGGGGGTCTTTTTTTATACAGGTTCAGGTCCTCATCGGTTGAGGTAATACCATAGTCCTATGCTTTGGTATTATATGGGGTATATTTGTACAAGATGATCGGGAGATCTCTCGTATGTTGTGTTCTTGGCCTCAAGTTGTGTTGTGAGGCGTGGGTATTGGATTGGATTCCGAACTATGGCCCCCTACCCCCCTTTATAAAGTGGAGGGGGGTGGGGTTGCAAGGAGGAGTCCTAGTCGGTTACGAGGTAGTATTTCTATCTCTATCCTTTAATTAAATATGCAGTTATCCGAGATTACAAGTGTATCTTCCTTATAAGGGATACACTTATATCTTTATATCTTTCCTTGGCAAGCAAGTCTTCTAGAGTCCGAGTGGTACCCGTCCTCATCCACCCGACTTAGTGCATCCCCTGTCGGGTGGTCTCTTAGGCCCGCCGTGTGCGTACCCTTGGTCTATGTTATCCACATATAGTGTAGTGGGATAAGTTTACATGGTTCTATCCAGTACATGATACCAGATTCTGTTATGCCAGCACATGATATGCACCGACATTTACAAGTACGAATCTCCTAATTACATGGAGCTAGACTCTATCCTCAGGAATATCCTTGGCAATCAAGTTATGTGTAACCCGAGTGGTCTCTATCTCGATCCGGCCAGCTTGAATCGCCCCCCACTTGTTACCTCAGGGGCCTTCTACAGGATACCTGGGGCCCATGTAGTCCACAATATCCATGAAAATGTTTGTACTATAGAAAGTTATGGTCACAACGGTTTTGTTGTTAGTAAGGATGACAATGATGATGGAGGAATGCCCAATTTGATAGAGGAGCTCTTCACAGCCGCGGACCAAGGTAGACAACATCCAAATTTTGCTAGAGTGCTTGAAGATGCGAAGTGGTTGAATAACTGTGTGCTATTAAGAAAGCAGTATGAGAATAGAGATGAATGCCCAATATATGGAGAATCAAGGTGGAGAGATGCAAATGGTAATAGGCGTGTTCCTCAAAAGGTATTGAGACATTTTCCACTAATACCAAGATTGAAGAGGTATTTTATTTCAAAACAAACAGCAGAGGATACACAATGACACAAGTTGAAGCGACAACCAAATGATAGTGAAATCAATCATCCTGCAGGTGGGGAGGCGTGGAAAGACTTCGATAGAAAATATCTGGTGTTCGCCGAAGATGCAAGGAACTTAGGCTTGGCACAGCTGCGGATGACTTTAATCCATTTGGGATTATGAGTTCCTTATACATCATGTGGCAAGTGTGTCGGTATAATAAATACCGGGGTATAAAGAGTCCGAAAGAAGACCAGGCGAGGGCTCCACACGTCAGGCGGGCGATCAGGCCCCAGCGTGTGGGCGAGCCCCTCAGAGCACCGGGCGAGGGCCCCACACGTCGGGCGGGCGACCAAACCCCAGCTTGTGGGCGAGCTCCTCAGAGTGCCGGGCCAGGGCCCCACACGTCAGGCGGGCGACCAGGCCCTAGCGTGTGGGCGAGCCCCACGGCGAACGCGAGAGGTCCCTCATTGTCAGGTGGGGCCCGCTCAGCAGGAAGCGTTCTAAGGGAGTCTTCGGGGCGAAGGCTCTCCTCTGCAGCGAAGGACGGGCGCATTCAATGCGACGTTACGTGCGGATAGACAGATGAAGAGATGATTACCGCCACAGTGACCTCTGCGGGTCTGTCAAGCTGTCACTGTGGCGCAGCGGAATTGACCGACAGAGAGAGAGTTTGCCATCATTAGGCTGGCCGCCCGCGTCAGGCGGCGCAAGCTGGGGCCCACCCGTCCTGTCACCGGCGTGTTCACACGGGTCAGAGGCCACTTGCGAGGCACGCATGGGCGGCGCCGCTCGGCAGCAGCACGTTTTCGTCTCTCCTGTCCCGTCCCCCACGTCTTATCAGTGTACTGAGAGTACTGTACTGCCTACCCCCTCGGCTCTCTCCGCCGGTTCGAGACTTGTATAAAAGGGGTGTAGAGAGAAGGAGGAGGGGGTCCGGACATTCTGTAATCACATTCCACACAACCACAACAAGAGAAGAGCTAAGGCTCGGTAGGAGTAGGACTATTACCCGCGAGGGGGTCCGAACCTGGGTAAACTCTGCGTGTCGCTCCTTGTCGTGCTCGACGCTCGAATCGAACCGAGCCCGAGCTGATCGGCTAGCAACTTAGAAAATCTGATAGTGGTGTGATCCGCAGTGGTTGAGCGGAGAACACGCCGTCAAAGTGCTTGTTATGCTTTACAACATACCACTATGGATATGCATGGATTTGTGAAACTGCATGATGGCATTACTCATACGGTCATACCTAGCCCAAAATGTTCTAGAAAGGATTACGATTTATTCATCGAACCTCTCATAGAGGAGTTGGTTGAACTATGGCAACGTATCCCTATTTATGATGCATTATTCATACCTATCCCAAAATGTTCTGGTAAAACTAGAATGGATGTTGCTACACAATCTTGATGTAATGCACATTGAGAGAAACATATGCATGAACCTTCTTGGTACATTATTGGATATAGTGGGGAAGATAAATGACACTATCAATGCTAGGCTTGATTTGTAAGATATGGGCATATGGAGTGACTTGCATTTAAAGGATAGGGGCACCTCATATCGAGTTCCACAAGCATGTTATACCTTGACGAAAGAGCATATGATTGCATTTTGTGATTCTATTAACCAGGTGAAATTTCCAAATGGTTTTGGTTCCAACTTAACTAGATGTATTAGTGCAGATGGATGCAAGTTACAAGACTTGAAAACTCATGATTGTCACATCCTTCTGGAAAGAGTATTACATGTTGGTCTTCGGGGAATCGTGTGTAAGGATATTGAAAGTGCATCTAAGACCTATGTGGGTTTTGGTGATAAATGATGGGCAATCAAAGAAATAATGTGTTTAATGAGTTTATATAAAAAATTTTATCTTATGAAAAGATTAAGGGACACAAAGGGCATGTTTAAAGACAAAAGGAGAAGACGGTGTGTAGAGTTTAGACCTGGATCATTTTATTTTAATTTGAGTCTAAGGACACGCCGTACCATTAAGAGGGATGCGATGGACAGCCATTTTTAGATGGTCTAACTGCTCATGGTAGACGAATCTTGACATATTCTATCGACCAATCAAATTTGAGGGTTTTGTTCAAAAATATATCGGACAATTCGATGTTGAACCAGAATATCCGATGCATATCGGAATGTTCCAATCCCTGCACCGGTTGACCCCTCTCTATTTATTTACTTTATAAATCGCACAAATATCAGTCTTTCTGATATTTTCCCTGAATGTTCCGATGTGGATCGGACTCTCTGATGCTTGGTTCGATCGACCCCTCACTTTCTGGAACTCGCAAAAATATTGAAGTATTCAATATTTTCCCTAGAATGTTTCGATGTGGATCGGACTATCCAACGCTTGGTCCTATCGACACCTCTTTCTATCTTCAGATCCAAAAAATATTAGATTATCCGATCATATTATCGGACCATCCGATATGAATTTACTTCATATTGATTGATTTTTATTTCAATATCTTTGGAATCGTTTCAGAACCACAAAAATAGCATTTGCTTAGTGTTCACTCACTTTCATACCGGGTATCCAGTGTGTAACATCGGCCTATCCGATGTCTGTTATCAGCAAACGGCTAGTTGGTAAGTGGGAGTATTTATTCTCCTCCTCCCCCATGGGCTAGTTGCCTTTCACATTCACTCTAGCTGAGCACTTATTACAACCCTAGTACGTCCCCTTCCCCCAGCTTCCCACTTCAAATCTCATTGATTGCATCCTTCTGAGAGTGGAGAAGCTAGATCTGAGTGCTTTGTGTTGATCAAGCTTCATCCCTAAGCACTTGGTCACATCTATTGGGATATGCCCAATAAAAATTATGAGTCACATATGAAGCGGGCTCATGGTTAGCGTGGGATACATATGATGTGGACCCAAACCTTATGGGACCTCTAGCGTAGAGGGCCTAATAGTGGGCACTATATAAAGGGAGATGGTGGAGAGGTCGGCATATGCCTGTGCGCAAGTTCTCCCTCTCCATCGAACCCTAGCCATCATCTCTCCCAGGCGTCTGTGTACCGGTGCTAGCACACCATGCATGGACGGATTCCAATCACTGCATGTGTGGATACCGTAGAGGCGCTACACCCTGTGGCGCTAGTCGATGCGAATCTGAGGAGGAGATGAAATCTGCTCGCGGGTAGATTCTTGACATGATTTTGTTTCATCGATATCCGTTGATCTGGAATGATTTTTTGGGTGAGACAGGATGCGTTGAAAATATAATCGCATTAGCTTTCCAATGAGTGGTAGAACGTCGGAAACGGAGCTCGGATGTGGCCAGGGCGTCTGTTTGAAGGTGTGCTGCTCGGGAAGGTCGCGAATCCCGGTGAGCGCGCGGAGTACGTCGACGACCTCCACGGCATAGAGATCGGCCGTGGCACACCTCGTGGGACGTTGAGCACCGGAGAGGAGGCGATGGGATCACCGTGAATGACTACTTCTGTACGACTACGTGCATATCGGTGAACCAGCTTCATCAACTCGTCTTCCGCTGCACAGCGCGTCATAAGGTAATCTTGATCTGTGGTCATTTACTTGAAGGGTGTTCCTGGGTTTCTGCGGTAGAATTTGATTCGTTGCTAGCATAGCAATCCCGCGTTTCCCTTAAGTGGTATCAGAGCCATCCTGTTTAGTTCTTGATCCGGATCGGTTGCATATGTGATATGCGAGGTAGTAGATTGGATCTATTGCCGATTCCTCTTGGTAGATGCGATATGCTATAGATGGAATTGATTCACAAGGTTCATGAGATGATCCGATGGTGACGTGGTTTGGTATATTTGATATGCTGTTTTTAGTCATATGATGACAAAATATGGCGATGGATTCATTTGATCTACTATTCTTTTGGTTGATTAATGAGATTAATCTTAACCGAGTTGATTATCAGCATAGTCAGCTGATATGATCAGTTTTGTTATATCCTAATGAGTTCAATATTTGGTGTGTGTTGCTGAACAAGGTTGTTGAGGCTGCTGCGTTGTGATGGTGTGTTGCCTGAGAGCCAGGTCGCTGCTTGACCAGTTGAAATGCAATCTGTATTGTAAGTGTTTATTAGAAGCACTATGATGATTTTCTTAGTGTTGACTATCTCATTTTTGCCGCTATGAAATCTGAGTTTTTACATCAAGATGTCTGCAATATGATTGTGGATTGGAAGACATGTTTGAGAACCAGAGAAGGGCTAAAGGAGTTGATCCCTAAGTCATTGTTTGCGTGCAGATTAGCACAAAAAGAAAATTCGGTCAGGGGTCACATGTGGTCAATATGATTGATTACATTGGGCATTAGAAAATATGATTTTCCCTTTAGCTAATGGTGAGCTATGGATGTGATTTTCAGTTGTTTTTTATCTGATGAATGGCTTAGAGAAATCACAGGCCGAGATGCATATGATACATGTTAGAATCAGAAAGCATTAAGATCAGCATAATCATTTGATGATGGTTCGAAAGAATGGCTGACTTATGAATGAGGCCAAGGAATGTGTGAAAGGGAAAGGTCAAGTTGGACCTGCAGTACTAATCTAGAGTTGTGAAGTCAAATGTTGGCGCTACCCTGACACCATAGGATAGGATTCTGGAATAATGACAAAGGTGTAAAAGTTGTATCGTTTGACGTTGACACACTTTAACGGCCCAATCCAAAGAATTATAGTCGGAATTAAATAATTGTTATTATATTATGAGCATAGGCAAATTCGATTTTCCAGTTTCTTTTGAGTGGGAGATTAATTTGTCTTATGGGCATGCTCTATTAATGAATGGATGTGTATTATTAATCCTGAAGACTTTTGATGTCGTTGTGTTTCATTATCCATGAATGGTACACTTTAGAAATAATTGTGCTCATTTTAAAGGTTCCATCTAGTCACAATGAAATCATCATATATGATATGGATCGGAAATTGTCCCGCACTATTTATTGAAATCTGGAACATGCGGCATGTGTAAGACGTCTGACATCTGACAAGTTCATAATCGATTAAGATAAATGTTTCTTTGTGAGGTACAAAGTGTTTGTACATATAGAAGGGTAAAGGGCTGCAAAATGTTTGTTGATCGAAATGGTTTTATTTTGAAGAAATCGTTTCTTCCCAAATATTTAGTGGGTGCACGGTGTGACTCGGAGTTATTCGAGAATCATTGGAAAGTGTTTCAGTTCTTACTAAACTTTCATATTATGTATAAGTTGTTGCATATTTTATGGAAGAAACAATCCAGCATTGGTCACAAAAGCCACATTAGTCACCTATATAATAGGGAAGACAATTGTTGTCGGACTATGATGAGCTTAAGACTGATGATGAAGCGTGATGGGCCAATACTCTGAAAGATGAATTTAGGACGAGCTATGTGTGGCAATTAAGTTTTGAACTTGATTGGTTCGCTTGGTGTTGTCTAGATTCTTGCATATTGGATATGCTATATGAATATCAAAATGGCTCTCTCTGGTTGAGACCTAATTGGGAATGTGTTTTGAGACGGCCTCAACTTTTGATGATTCATAAAGTACTAGAGCATGCAAGTTTTTGAAACAATCATATCAGAGTTAAATATTTGTTTTGATGTGTAGTCAAATTATTTGTCTAATTCATCAAGGGCAATTGGGAGAGCACTGATTTTTCTGATCTTATATATGTATGACATATTGTTGATAAAAAATAATATTACATGATTTTGGCATGAGGGTCTATAGGTTTATATCTGGAAGGCTAATTGGATTAGACATATATGTTGATATGGTGTTGAATGGTTCAACTAGGAATTTGTTCCTATGTATGTCACATTGGAGAGCAAGATTCAGTATTAGATACTTGATAAGCTTAATAATTGTCAAAGAAGGGGTTTTCATGCCCTGTGCATCAAGGTGTATGTCATCGAATATGCAGATATCAATCTAATCCGGGTGAATGTCATTGGATGGTAAGAAACATTCTAAGATATTTATGAAGTATAATGAATGTGTCCTTTGGAGGTGAGGAAATGTGGCATGTAAAGTTTACATCGCGCACTAGTTCCCAAACCAATACTTAATGGAGGATAAAAAGCTGGAAAAGTTTCAGCGTAGACAAATATTACCACAATCTTTATGAAAGGTGCACATGAGTA
>SPJY01011957.1:0-16381 GCA_005191435.1 Raddia distichophylla | reverse complement strand
GCCCTGCTCAGCGAGAAAACGACGAAGATGCCCAGAAAGAAACTCCCCTACAGAGTCAGCTCGAAAAACCCGAATAGCGGAGTCAAACTGAGCACGAATCATGGTGGCAAAATTTTTATAGATAGACAAAACCCCACTACGAGAAGACATAAAATATATCCAAGTGTAGAGAGAAAAATCATCTATAAAAATGAATCTATAAAAATGATGTAATATTTATGACCACCTTTTGACACAAAAGGGGCTGGACCCCAGACATCAGAATGAATAAGATAAACCAACGAGCTGACACAGACTCACTAGAAGGATAAGGGGGTTGCACCTGTTTGCCGAGGTTGCAACCGGCATAATCTAGATGTACAGGACCAGACACAGACCCTAAAAGACCACGACGAACCAAAGACGATAAACGAGAACCACAAAGATGACCTAAACGATGATGCCATTGAGCAAAAGACGCCGTGGAGGAAACAGCGGAGACGGAGAGACTGGCAGGAGCAGTGGAAGAAGGACGAAGCCAATCAAGCTCCCAGAGACGCTGAGAATCACTGCGCCAGGGGCCAGTACCAACCAAGAGACCCGTGCGACGATCCTGAACACAGCATGAGTCAGTATCAAAAATCACACGACAACCTAGATCAGTAAGCTGGCCGACAGAAATAAGCTGCATGTTTAGATTAGGAAATATGAGAAACAGATGGTACATGAAAGGAAGAGGACAAGAGAGTGCCTCGTCTTATGACAGGAAGAGAGGTACCATCTGCCGTCTGAACAGTTAATGGCGTGGTTAAGGGATGAACAGAAGTGAGACAAGTGGAATCAGGTGTCATATGAAAAGGAGTACCTGAGTCAAGAATCCATGGAGATGTACCTAGTGTCTCAGTAGAAGACTACGAAGTAGAAGCAGCAGAACCTGAGGGTGAAGAGGCAGCCATGCGACGCAACAGCATAAGAATTTTAGTAGAGGCATCTGAACTGCGCTGGGAGTTTGAGTCTCCGGTGACTGGTGCTGCCGTACCCTTAGACGAACGACGTCGAGCAATATCCTTCTTTCTGTAGCAAAACTGCTCCACATGACCATCCTTGTCATAATAGTTGCAGTGAAGACCAGCCTTCGTCGTCACTCCAAAAGACGACGAGGATGAGGAAGAAGACGACCGAGGACCAGTAGAAGGCGAAGTCAAGTCGGTGGCCGAAGAGCAAGGACTGACGGAGATGTTAGTAGACCCGCACCACGAAGACGAACCTCCTCAGTACGAAGAGCAGTGAGAGCCTCCAGCATGGTGACACGAGGGTGACGGACAAGAAGCTGGGCACGAACTTGTTCAAACTCGAGCCGAAGACGTATAATGAAGTCGTAGACTCGACAAAGCTCCAGACGAGATCACTGATGCAAGCAACAAGCACAAGTCCGAGGATCATGATTTTCTCCAGCATCAAGAGCAGCAAGATACTGAGAGTCACCCGAGGGCTCGTACCGATCTCGAAGATGTGACCACATCAGCTGAGCAGACACCAGGGAGACCACCTCTCCAGTAAGATGCACCTCCATGCTAGCAATCAAAATAGCTGAGGCACGAGCATCCTCATCACACCAAAATTTATAAGCGATGTACTGAGAATTGTAGAACTCCATCGCCTCCTTATAGTCATCGGAGGCCTTCTTGGCAGCAGCGGCAACATCAGCCTCAGAAAGCTTCCCGGTATCATCAGGCTGTGAAGAGGACAACTATGGGGGATTAGGACGCGGTGGGCAGGGTAGCTCTGCAGTAAGAAAATCCCACAAACGCTGGCCACGCATGTGAATGCGCATGTGCTGGGCCCAGTCCTAAAAATTGAGCCCATCAAAAAGAACAGGACAGCGAGGAACAGACACAGTTCCTGACGACATTTTTTTTCTTTTTTTACTCACACCACATGCACACCACACACTAACTCACGCACGCACACACACCGACCGGACAACCCACACCACACGAACAGCGGTCCCAAAGGGGACTCGAACCAGATGGCGGCGGCTTGCCGGCGACGAGCGGTGGCTTGCCGGCGACGAGCAGCAAGCAGAGGCACGGAGCGGACGGCGCGGCGTCGCGGCAAGCAGCACAGAGCGACGGCGCGGGCCAGCGGCGTGGAGCGATGGCGCAGGCCGGCACCGCCGCGCCAAGCGACGGCGGCGGAACCCGATCTGGATCAAGAGAAACATAACTGGATCTAGCCGAGGTCGCCGGGAACGAGACGACGATGTTGAGACCGAAGCTGCCGGAGATGAGACAACGACGGCCGGAGAAAGAGGACGAGATGGCGCAAGTGCAACGCCACAAGAGAAACCCTAACCTTGCTCTGATACCATATTGAGCTGCATGCCCTAACCAATTCACCCAAAAGCTTAAGCTGATGGGGAAAGACGGGCAATTCACTTATACTTCAACAGTTATAACATGTTCAATAGCGTGACTATCTGCCATCTGAGGGTTGCGTGTGGGGATTTCGGCCGGTGACATGGCCTCGTGACCGAGAGTACCAAAAATTTTAATATAAAAATTATAACCTACAGAAAGAGTAAAAATTATAAAAAATATTTTAAAAATCAAAGATAAATCATTTGAAACCACACAAAAATATTATATCATTTATAAAAAATGATAAATTTTCAAAGATAGTTTATTATTTTAATTTAAGATAAAAAACAAGGCCTTTAGGGCGGACGTGTTTGGTTGGTTGAATAATGGTATATGGTTCATGCATTTGATTGGTGAGATAAGATGATATGATTGCTCGTCTTTGGTCGGTGAAATGAGGTTATATAGAATTTCCATAATGGTTCACATTCAAGGAATATTCTCTAAACATTTGTTTTTTTTTTGTTCGAACGATCCTACATAGATTTTGTTCCATCCTGTAGCCTGCTATCCTCTTTTCTTCGGTTTCATCCAACTCCGTATAACCAATCAAACACATCTAAAATTCACATTTCGGCACATGACATCTTGACCAACTTTCATTGATTCAAATAGTCCCACATGTCATACAAGGGGCATATGAATTGAGTGTCATGAGTCATGAGCGGAAATATCACGACAATTCAATGCCCATTTGTGATGCCCAGCATTGTAGCGGTAGGATAAAAATTATAATATAAAAGACGAAAAATGTAAGAAAAAATAGGACTCCGTGCCCCAGTGGCGGCTCTTGGCTATTTTCTTCTCTCCTCTCCCCTTCTCTTTGCTCTTTGCATTCATGGCAGATTTGGGTGGTGGCTTGTCCCCTTGTCTTCCCAGGCATGGTGCCGGTTGGCCGGGCTTCCTGGCCGGCTGCGGCGTGGCTCCTGACCGGCAACGGCGGCTGCAGCAGTACTGCGGCGGCTCGGCTATGCTCCTACGGTTTTTGGGTGGTGGCTTGTCCCCTTGTCTTCCCAGGCATGGTGCCGGTTGGCCGGGCTTCCTGGCCGGCTGCGGCGTGGCTCCTGACCGGCAACGGCGGCTACAGCCGTACTGCGGCGGCTCGGCTATGCTCCTATGGTTTCCTTCGGTTTCAGTTCTCCACCCTCCCCCTTCCTCCTAACCCTAGTTCTCAAAACTCTCACCTTCTCTGATTAGCTCTAAGGTGTTGATGATTGATGAATTTACTACCTGCTGTTGCTTTACCTATGTGATGTGTATAGAAGATTTGGTTGATTTATCTATATACAGACTAGAGATGTTTTTGGGGAGGATTTCAGGGGGAATGATTTGGGCAATGCTTGCAACAGGGGAATTCGTGCCACGTAGGATGGCCGCATGCAGAGCTCAGGGTTGCGCATGCGCTGGGGAGTATGCAGTAGCCTACGAGGGCGTGTGCCGACAGCCACCCTAGGATCCTCTAGTTCATTAGCACTGAGTTGGGTCAGATTCTACTCTTTTACTTGGTATGCATGTTAGGGAAATGACATGCATGCATGAGTGAAAATGAATGCTGAGCTTACTACTTATGATCTACCACTAGTATGCCGATGAAAACTAAGGGGAAATGCTGCTATGGTTGCTGAATGAGGGGTTGCATGCACATATGCAGCTCCTCTAAATGGTGCTTTGGCATGTGCATTACCTCGGGCTGATGAACTGCTAGGTAGCGTAGCTATACTATCCTTTATAGACCTTGTGTCGATCAGGTAGCTTGCCTTGTTTTCCTCCTTCTCCTCCTTGCTCCTGGATGCTTGCTGTACTGCCACTTAGCTCCTCTATGCTTGCATTTCTTCCTTCTTGGTTTTTGTGACTGGTTTGAGAAGGAGTTGATGTTCTTACCAAGGAAGGTAAGCGAGGGAGGTGAATATGGTGGTTCTGTGCGGTATCTTGGCTGATATGGGGAGGCAACGTGTCCCATTTTCTGGCTGCCAAGTGTTGGAGAGGTGCTGGAGGGTGGTTTCCAGTTTTGGAAACTATGGGACGGTGGTTTTTCCTTTATAGGCAGGGGCGGAGCCCAAGAGGCCCTTGGGGGTGCACAGGAACCCGGGCCCAAAAAATTTTTTAGTAGGGATTAATTCTTATACACCTCATGTGCACCCCCTGGCCCAAACATTGTGCACCCCGTCGGCCAGTCCAGCCAGCCTAGTTGGACAACCAGGCCCAAGTGCCCAGCCATGAGCCTGCCAGCCCATTAGATGATCTGTCCTCCGTGACTGCTAGTTGGCTCCTTGTCTCCTTGCCCTTGTGCGCACTGCGCAGGCGCCGTGGCCGCTGCTGCCTTGTCGCCGTGGCCAGCCCATTAGAATTCCCATCGGCCATCGCCGGCTCGTGCTCGTCGACTCGTCGTTGCCCGGACGGCCTGGTGTCCCGATGAACACATTGCTACTGATTTTCTGAAGGCCTAAAACTCCTCTAAATAGAGTTTAAAATTTGAGTTGGTTTTAATATTGTTGATGAGCATGTTTAGTTAATACTATTGTACTTATTTGTGTGCTAATGATGTGCAGACAGACTGGGGATGAGCAGTCCTGAGATGGTTGATGAAGACTTGGACAGAAATAAAGCCACGGACATCACGATAGGATAGATAAGAGGAGAAGAGAAAAGAAGAAAGAAAATTTGTAATATATGTATATATGTTTGTATGAATATAACTTGTATACACACACACACTTATTGCCTGGTAGTGTGTGTGTGTTGGGGTGGATTAATGTAAAGGCAGGATATTTGTAACCGAAACAGTTGTCGAATAAAAGGAATAAATTTTTTCATTACCCAGATTTTTAAATCTATGGTTATGGGATGATTGGATTTTATAAATTGTGAGTTAATATGTGATTTCTGGTACGGTGTGTTTCAATAACCTACTAAATTAGAGTTTCTCTTGACACCATCATCATTGTTGAACCCAAAGACCACCGCGCTCCACACTGTTCTTGTGCCATCATCTCTGGCCTTATGCACCTAGAATAGCAATGGCAGCAATCATAACTGTCAGGCCTTGTTTGTTTCAGCTTAAAGTAGAGTTGAGTTTTACAGTAGCAAATTTGTGACCCATCGAAAGACGTTTTAAAGAATTCAAAAAATTACAAAAAAATCATTTTATGAACTCTAAGAAAAACTATTTAAAAATGCATAAAAATTACTACAAAATATTACATCATTTCGCCTATACAAAAATAACAAATTTTAATTTAATTTAATTTAATCTGAAACAAACAAGGCCTCAGTTAGTGCAGTTCCAGGCTGTTGGTCGGTGACTGCGTGGATGCAAATACCCTGTCGCTTGCGTGCAATGCGTGCAACGCGGAGTGACTGTTGGGGGTAGCTTACAAGGCGGGCGGTCGTTGCACGAAAGTGCGGCATGGCCGCTGTGAGTGGTGTTGCGGAACCCCTAGGTGGGCCTACAATTCGTATCCTATTCGGTCTACCGATGGGTTATCCCATTTGATCTAGCCTAAACCCTAAGCAATCTACTAGGATAAATAGAGGTGGAGACTTGATGTATTATAAAACCTGATAAATCAATAAAGCAAAACTCCATTCCTACGTCTTATGTCCTTGTCTTCTCTGTATGTGTGATTGTTCATTTATGCCTAGAACTACACTTAATAGCAAGGTTTTACGGCACGTTATCAGCACACACTCTCTCTCAGAATGATCTGTGAGTGGAAGGCATCAAAACGATCTGCAAATCGACTCATCTTCACGCCGGCTACTGCTCGGTTTACCGAAAACTGTTCTACCGACAGTTTAGAAAATTACGAGACAGATCGCCAGATTGCGAGATATTGGATTAAATTGAATTGCAACGAGTTGTATTGAATTGTTGAACTTTTGCAGGTGAAATCGCATTAGATCTTTCTGGTTTTGGGGCCAAATTTAGGAACCAATCTAGTAGATCAGATCCATCAATCATCCGCCACAGCATGGTCGCCTCGTCGGTACTGCGCCCGCCGCGCTGCCTAGTTGCTGCCAGCGCCCAGCCTACAGCCGCTATGGCCCCACCGCAATCGCCCGCAACGCCTTTTCCACGTCTGGTCGGCACACCACCGCGGGCCTCGCCCTGCATCTGCCGCCACCGACAATGTCGGCCCCGCTGGTCGTCGCTACTAGGTCCGCCGCCCCTAGTAAGCCAGCACACGCGACCCCCATTGCCACCTTGTCCATGTCGCTCAGCCTCACATAGCTCCGCCCATATGTGTTGCGCCGGCCACACGGCACCGGCCCCGCTGTGCTTCCAAGCCCGCCGCACCGGCCCCACGGCTCGTCGCTGTAGCTGCCCAACTCCACCACACCGGCCTCATAGCTTGCCGCTGCATGCTGCCGTGCTCTGGCCACTGCCTGCGGTCGCCGCCGCCACACCGTTTGGCGCCTCCAGCCGCCGCCACCATCGTCTCGGCCCCACGTTGCCCGGCGCCACTGCTACCGGCTCCGTCCTACCACGTTGCTGTGGTCATCACCGCCCGGCCGCATCGCTGACTCTGTCCATCGCATCGCCACGGCTCGCCCCGCTCGTCGCCCTGTTCCCTACCACCCTCCTCCCCACCTGTCTGATGGCGAGAGTTGGAAACCCTAGCCGCTAGGTGTGGGAAGGAGTGGGCCGGTTGATGGGCCGGTTCAACTAGGAGATGAATAAAAAAAAAGAAAGAGAAAAAGATGGAAAGAAAGTGGAAATTTCTATAGAATTTTCTGAAAAATCTAAAATTCCTAAAAAAATCCCTCGAATTTGCATAATTCGCAAAATTGAATTTTTTGCATTTATCATCTCAGGAATTTATTTTTGGCACTATTATTGCTTTAATTGCATTATTTCTTCTCTGCTAATTATATCTGACAACTGTTCTTTGAATTTGCTATCATAATTTACAGTAAAGATTATGCAATTATGAATTGCATTGCATGTAAGAATATGACATACTGAAATACATGAGATTTAATGCATTTATGAATTATGTGACACATCACTTTCTATTGGATTACTGAAAGTGCATCTAGGCCCTAAGTGATTTTGGTGATTAATGAGTAACAATTATAGAGCTAATATTTCTATTGGAGAATTGTGCACAGATGTTATCCAGGTTATTTCATGAGGTACATGTTTAAATGAGATGGTGTATCCCTCAAAATTGGATATATTGCAAGAAGGCATCAAGACTACCTTTATTTGTAAATCTTTATTTATTGAGTCGTAGGGATGCCGTACTATAAAGAGGGATGAAATGGAGAAGCTTATAAAGGTTCCTAAGTGCTCAAAATGTCTGGAGTTCAAAACTTTGATGGACGATTAATAGGGATCGGATGTTCCACTCGGCATCGGAACTTCCGGTGGTATCCAGTGAGGGTCCCGTCGGATGTTCCGACCGGCGTCGGAACTTCCGATGCCATCCAGCAGGGGGTCCGTCGGATGTTCCGTCGGAACTTCCGTCGGATGTTCCGACGTGATCCAGCCTGTCTCTCCTTTTAACCGCGTGGGTCCTGCTCCTTTTACCCCACGGGTTTTACCTTTGCTTTTACCTCAGCTTTCTCTCTCCTCTTGGGCGGCGACTGCACAGGGAGCTCGGATCTTCGGGCGGCGGGGCTCCGTACGGCGGCGGCTCTTGCGTCCTGTGCGCCTCCCCACTGCCTTCTCCTCCTCCCTGCTCGTCTCCCTCATCCTCCATTGAAGGTAAAAGCTCCCAAACATTGAAATCTCCTAGAACGTGCAATGTGCATCGTTTTGATTCGATTTCGGGGCTAAATATGCATCTATATTGTTCATAGAAGCATTTCCTACCTATTGCTGCCTCGGATTTGTCGTCTTGGTGCGAGATGTGCAAGATTCCTTTTAGGGCATGTACTGTACACCGTCGGATGTTCCGACCTCCGGTCGGATGTTCCGACGGGGTACTCACTGACCCTATTGAATTTTGCGCATTCTCGTTCAATTCTTTCAATTCTTGATTCCATCATATATGTCTTGCAGATGTCTTCTTCTAAGCGGCAACGAACCTCAAGTTCAACTGTCGCTCGTCCCTCTGCCGAGCCAAATGAGGACCCTTATGCAATAATCTTGTAACATATATGTCGGGTATCATGAACCATGACTTTGAGGGATTAGCATCGCATGGCTAGAACAACCTCACTTGAGCATTGGACAATAATATTGTATTTGGTAGCATGAAGCTCCCGGCCGCCATCGGTTTAAAACCCTAAATGAATGAAAAATTTACCAATGTGCGGGACAATTAAGAACAACCCTTTTTCTTAGGCATCACCCCTCATGAAAATTTAGTAGTAACATATGCATGAGCAATGTGCTGTACTTTAGAACTAGCTCACAAAGTTCTAGTATACTACCTATCTCTTGTGTCAGAATTGGGCATGCCTGAGATAGTGCAGACTATAATAGTATGGCCAAATACAATCCTACCCTGAATAGGATTTATAATGATCTATCTTTTGTTACAATGAACATCATAACGAAGGAGTTGCTTTCGAATATAATCTCCACTTTTTACCCCGGTACAATCCAAAGTGCTTGCAGCTATTGTTGTTTGGACGTGAAGAAGCTACCAATGGATAAAAGTCCCAACCCTTGTAGGAAGGGCGTGAATGAGCGAATACGAATAATTGGCCTATGGGAATTATGTCCACTACTCAATAGAAGTGAAGAAAATGAATAAGGAGAAGTCACACCATAATTCTCATTCATTAGGTCGAGCATGAACCCTCATAGCATGATGTTGGGAAATTATGTGGCATTTCGGGCATTGGTGTATGATTTGCCATGAATGTCTATATGTTGTCGTGGCATATCTAACCAAAAACGGGAAAAGTTAACAGCAGAGACTCAACTTGTCATGTTAAGTAGGCGTGACCTCAAACTCTCATAGCGAATTTCCAAAATTTGCCCCCTTGATCTTATTGCAATCACAATTGAAGTGAATAAAGAAAAGAAGATCCCGACATATAGCACTAAAACAAGAATACATTTATCTGTCGTGCTTACCCGAGCCTCGTCCCGACAATGTCGATGCCTTAGGGCTAGCCATTGGCCATTGTAGCCTCCGTATGTGCCTCCTACTATAGAGCTGGCACCGTTGTCGCACTAGCCGTGTCATCGCTAGGTCATGGCACCTCAAGGTTGCGCTAGCTTTCCAGCCTTATAGGAAACCCACATGAAGTGAGCGCACTTCACATGTAACACTTTACATGTTTTCCATCTTAAATTGTGGTTGCTAGTAAACATTATATGAATTTATTATGAATTGGGTATTCTCGAAGAGTAGATTTACATGAAGAAATAAAACTCTAGAAGAGTAAACTTTAATTCTCATGAAAGGTTCCGCATTGCTTTTATTCCAGGTTTATGAATTATTTGAATTATGCATCGTGCCATTGCCTGATTACAACCTAGAATTTTTGTAGTTCTGTTGAGACCCATGTGGAGGGTATACCGGTTTGATGATGACTATATGTTGACAAGATGGAATTTCAAGTATTTTGAAGAATTTTAAATGGTTCATTTATGGAAATTGCTGTGGAATTGGAACCGAACCATTGCACTGAGCTTGGGCAATGTAATAGTTTTGATCGGGCATGGTCCGGTGGAATTTGCGAAGCTGACACGTGGTGTGTTAGGGCTTGCTAATTGTGATGTCACAAATGGACTATGATGCTGGTAATTTAGTGATGGACTAACCTTGCAGGTGAGGTAAGGTGTGTTGATTTCGAGTGTGTTCACCTCAGTGATGCAGGTATCGGCGGGTACGTGGCTGACGCTTCGCGGGGACAGCTGCAGGCTGGTGCATACGGAGGCGTGCAGGAGACCGGGTTCGATAACCTAGCGGTCACATAAGGTGGTGTACTCGAGAATGTTAGCCATGGCAAGAAATCCTAGGCAGCTGGCGGCTGCGGCGTCGGTAACCTGGTGGCGAAGCTGGTTGGACCGGTGGGCCCAAGCGTGGGCTGGCGACCGAGGAAGCGGCAAAGATATTTTCCGAGGGAATATGTGGAGAATATTCCCTCTCGGGAGTGTGTCTCGTAGTGTGTGAGTTGTACACCAGTCATCCTCAAATGAATGGTGGAGATGGGCTCTAGTGTTTAGGGCATCTCACCCTTGGGCTATAAATAGAGGGGGAAGGGAGCACCTTCTTCTTATCCCCTTAGAGCTGAAAATTTTAGAAATAGAGAGGGTGAGTTGGATGTGTTTTGGGTGGCATTTAGAGTTCTTGTGACCACATGAAGTGTGGTTTGTAATCCCCAATTTTTATGCAATGAAATCATTTTTCTCCATGAGTATCTTGCGTTCATTTGCTTCTAATTTTTTTTATTTTCTTTTTCCCTTTTGTAGCTCTTGTTTTGAGATGAACTACGATGATTTCTTGCCAGTTCTTGGTGATGATGTTTTGAGGTTGCTAATATGATTTGACACACTCTTTACAACCATATGAGAGACAAGAGATCAAGTTCTTGACTTGTTGCAATCTGTCTAGAAACATTCCTCCACGTAGAAGTCAGGCAAAGAGTTTTAGAAACATCTAGAAAAATCATTTTGGGATGATTTCAGTTGGAAAAGATGCGTGACTCATATACCCATATGTGGTAAAAATCTAAAGTCGATTGGTTTCCCCATTTGGGAGCTATGAGGTGAAAATCAAGCCTCAACTCATTGTTACATAGGAACAAAAATTCTCAAAAATCTATGAGCATCAGAAAGCCACCATCCATCTCTTCCAAGTAGAAACAAACTCTCTGGAGAATCTGCTTTTACTTTATAGAAAGCAGCTTATCTTGTTTGAATTTTCATATTTTTTTATAGAGTTTTTAGGAGATTTTCGTCTGAGTTGCTCATGACTAATTATGTAATAGGGACAAAAAATTCTAAAAATTTAAGAGCACCAGAAAGCCACCATCCATCTCCTCCAAGTGAGAACAAATCTGTTTTTGCTTTTCTGAAAGTCACTTTGTTCATTTGGCTTGATCTTCTTTTCTAAAGAAAGCTTTGAATTGATTTCTCTCTTTTGGACACTTAATAACTAGGTTTGTGAATGCAAAAATTCCCACATATTCATGACTCTTAGTCATGCATGATATGGGTACACATAATTGTTAAGTTGTTCGGGTTTTGGTGAAAATGGTAGCGTCGAAAATTTGTGGCGTCTATTCACCCCCTCTAGCCGCCTCGCTCGGGTATTCAACTGATATCAGAGCATTTGGTTTGGTGGTTTTTTGCAAATCTTGACCGATTTTTGAAGTCGGTCCTTATTGCTATTTAAGCTATGGCAGACAAGTATTCCATGAAACCCCCCGTGTTTTCCGTAGCCGATTTTTCCTATTGGAAGGTTAGGATGGAGACATATGTGATAGCTTAGGGGTACAATGTTTGGCTTAAGATCAAGTACCCATATGAGGTACTCAAGGAGGTGACGGCCGCGAATCAAACCAATTGGAGCTTAAGGCAAAAGCTCGAAATTTTATTATTCAAGGTCTTAGCTGAGGGGAGTACGAGCGGGTGTCGGACATCACCACAGCCCACAAAATCTGGACGACCCTCCAAGCTTAACATGAGGGGATGGCTCAGGTTAAGGTGGTGAGACAAGACCAATACAAAAGAGAGTACAAGCGATTTACTCAGAAGCTGGGTGAAACGTTTGACTCATGTTTCTCTCGCTTCACCAAAATTCTTGCCTATCTCCGTTCGGTTGAAGCCAAATATACTGATTCGGAGATCGCCAGGCACTTTCTCTTTGCTTTGGATCTTAAGGTCTGGGATGTGAAGGTGACTGCAATCCGACTGCCAGCTGATCTCTCGACGCTAACCTTGGAAGCGCTCTATGATAGTCTCAAGACACATGAACTCGAGCGTCTCCCGAAAGAGCCCAGTTCCTCATCCACAGCGTTGATAGCTGACCCCTCTAGTTGTGGTTCTTCTGATGTTGCCAGTTTCTCCTTCTCTGCCCTCTACGAGCTGTCCAATGATCAAATGGACAAGATTCCTGAGGAGCAGCTTGCCTTGTTGGACAGGAAGTTCTCAGAAATTCTCATTTGCTTACAGGCGAGTGGCCGATTGGAGGAGAGGCATCATGAGGTGCTTCGGTTGTGGTGGTCATAAAATGTGTATTTGGTGTAGGGACAGGTTTTCTGGTATCATAAAGGGGCATCGACGCAAACAAATAAAAAATTGATGCAAGACAAGAAGAAGCCACCTAATCAGTTGATGAAGGGACCACGCATGGTCGAGAAGGTGTTGGCCGCTCTGGAAGAAGCATCATCTCTGACAAGGAGGATGGACACTCGGATGATGGTAAGGATGAGACGCCGGAGAACAACGACGTCGACTACACCGGCATGTGCATCATGGCACACGTCAACAGCGGCAACAGCGATTCGGACATCTACCATACCGACGATGATGAGGTAACTGATGAACAAGGTCCCTCCTATTCTGAACTCTTGGAGGCATTAGTTAAGCTTCATGACAAGTACACTAGGGTCTTGCTTAAGAAAAATAACCTGAAAGTTCAACTAAAAAATGCTTAACCCGCTGATTGCTCTGATTGTTGGAAGCTCACTCTAGAATTAGATGAATTAAAAATGCATTTTAATAATGTCATTGTCCAACTAGAGAATGAAAAATGTAGGCCTATTCCCGAGCCTGTTGACTCTGATGGGTGATTAGAGTTTGATAGGGTCATGACTAATTTCATTGAATTAAGGACAACTCATGATAGGGTTCTTGATTTGAATGAAAAATTTAGGAAAGTTAATGTTAAGCTTGTAGAAGAACTAGATGATGATATGAATAATTTGTTTCTTGTCACCTCTGATCTAGAGTCTGTCTGGTTGATGAACCCTAGCATGCTTTGTCCTGATCAGTCTGCACACTCATCTAATGATCCAGTCAGTCTAGTTGCGGCCTGTAGCAATCATGCTCCACCTAAGGACCACCCAGTCAGCTCAGATGAGAGTTGTATCTTCCACTCACTTAATTCTACATGCATGATTGCACACTGTTGAAGTTTGAAAATTTAAACTTGGAAGCTAATATTTCTGAGCTTAATGATACTGTTCTTGAGGTCTCTGTGTGTGATCGATGTCTTTAGCTTGATGGGGATATGTGTAGAACCTACCAGGACATGAGTGATATATTTGAGGGTAAGTTGACCTAAGTCCAAAATGTTGAGTGTCTTTCCTGTCAGGCTCTCAAGAGGAAAGTTAAGATTTTCGATGAGAAGTATCGCAAAGCCTTGGGAAATGGTACAACTAATAGCTAGTACTCTTCAGACGACTCCTCTTCTTGCGGTTTTTGTCTCCAACTCCATCAGGAGTGCGAGTACCTCATGAGCACTCTTAGGAAGTTTGTTGGGGGCAAACGGAAGCTAAACATGATACTTGGAAAAAGCAAGATATTAAGGGGTAGAGGTTTAGGTTACAATTGGCTAGAGCACATCAAGAGACACTCACCTAGAGTCCTTGGAATGGACTACTGTTTTCAAGACCGCAGGGATCGTTAGGGAAAGTATAACCACACAGTCTGTTCAGTCTCAGAAGAAAGCTCCATAGAGTCCACCTAAGAAGAGTGTTCCCCTACCACTCCTGCTCCTGAAAATGGAAGAGGAGTAGCTTGCACCTTCTGCAATAGGATAGGACACGCTGAGCAGAACTGCTTCCACCGTGCTAAGAAAGCATGTGAGGAGCGCAGGAAATAGGCTAGAATTTATGTTCCTCCTAAGAAATCTGCACCTAGGTTTGTTCCACCTCAAGCGAAACCGGTGGGTAGATGGCCAAGACTTGGAGCTCAGCCTTCTGTTGCTCGTCCTGTTGCCGGTCTGGGGCGTGAGTAGCGTCGTCCTCAGGATGTACCTCCCGTTAGTTACAGAGGTGAGCGTATGCAATGTGAGGTGCCAAGTCCATGGTGGAGGAATGACAAAAATGGTATGAAGTGCGAACAGGATGCACTCGCCTCAGCTCAACGACAGGCTAATCCTAATACAGCATTAGGACGTTTCCTTGTCAAAAGGGATGGCCTAGTCCGAGTAGAGTTTGATCGGTACGGTCGTCTGACTCAGTTTTGGGTGCCAAAAGATGCACCGGTATTTCTAATGCTGAGCCACGTTTGTTCACTCGTTGACTCAGGCGTGTCGGGCTGGGAAGGGGGATATGTGCATCATCAATTCTGGTGTTGTTGCTACATGACCAGAAACTCTCAGTGGTTCTCCTCCTTAGTTTGTGAGCCCCAGGGTGAGAAAATCTCCTTTGGGGATGTTTTGTCAAGTCATGTGCTCGCTCGAGGCTCTATCCAGGTTAGTGAGTAGGTTGTCTAAAAGGATGTAGCCCTTGTCAGTAAGCTTCGCTATAATTTGCTTTCGGTTTCTCATCTGACTGATGAGGGTTTTAAGGTTTATTTTAAGTAGAATGAAGGTTGCATTCTTAATTCTTTTGAGAGTTTTGTTTGCGGGATTCACAGATTTGGGAGAGTTTTTCGTGTTGATTTCCGATCTTTAGTTGGCTCTTCGCATTGCTTGACTTCTCCAGAGTCCCGTGACACCTCCTTCTGGCATAGGAGACTGGGTCATATTGGTTTTGATCACTTGATCAGAGTTAGCAGCCAGTATCTAATTCGTGGTTTGCCCAAACTCAAGATGTTCAATGACATAGTTTCTGGCATAGGAGACTGGGTCATATTGGTTTTGATCACTTGATCAGAGTTAGCAGCCAGTATCTAATTCATGGTTTGCCCAAACTCAAGATGGTCAATGACATAGTTTATGCTAATTACTGGCATAGAAAGATGATAATTGTTGCTCACCCACTAGTCACCCTAGTGATAACTGATGCAGCTGGACAATTGTTTCACATGGACACTGTTGGTCTCTTCCGTGTGCAGTCTGTAGGTGGCAAGTGGTATGTGCTTGTTTTTGTCATGACTATTCTCACTAATCTTGTGTCTATTTCATAGCGAACAAGGACGAAACATTTGGCCATTTTCATTTCTTGATTAGTAAGCTTTCTGTTGAGTTCCCAGTAGGTGCTTTGCGTAATTCGTTCAGGCAATGGCACTAAGTTCAAGAATGCTCAATTTGAAAGGTTCTGTTCTGATTCTATTGTTGAGCATAAATTCTCTTCTCGGCATGTTGCCCAACAAAATTGCATATCTCTGGGCTGAGGCTGTTTGGTAGATATGGCTAGGACTATGCTTGATTTTAGGATGATTCCAGTTGAAAAAGATGTATGACTCATATACTCATCTGTGGTAAAAATTTAAAGTACACTGGTTTCCTCATTTGGGAGCTATGAGGTGAAAACCGAACCACAAACTTTCTACTCGAAGTTCTTGAGAGGTCGTGGTGTTTGATTTTTTGTATTTTTTGTGGAAGGAGTTTTGAGGAGATTTTGGCATGGTGCTTCAAAACTCATTGTTACATAGGGACCAAAATTTCCAAAATCTAACGGCACCAGAAAGCCACCATCCGACTCCTCCAAGTTGAAACAAACTCTGGAGAATTTGATTTTGCTTTCCAGAAGCAACTTTTGTTGTCTGAATTTTTATATTTTTTATACAGATAGTTTTGAAGAGATTTTCGGTTTAGTTGCTCATGGCTAATTATGTAATAGGGATAAAAATTGCCAAAAATCAAAAAGCACCAGAAAACCACCATCCATCTCCTACAAGTGAGAACAAATCTGCTTTTACTTTTCTGAAAGTCACTTTGATCATTTGGCTTGATCTTTTTTTTTCTAAAGCAAGCTTTGAATTAATTGCTCCTTTTGGACACTTGACAAACAGGATTATGAATGCAAAAATTCCCACATATTTCATGACTCTTAGTTATGCATGCTATGGATAGACATAATTATCAAATTATTAAGGTTTTGGTGAAAACGATAGCGTCGAAAAGTTGTAGCGTCTATTCACCCCCTCTAGCCGCCTAGCTTGAGTCTTATTGATATATGTG
>SPJY01011952.1:0-10806 GCA_005191435.1 Raddia distichophylla | reverse complement strand
GCTTAAAATCTCCTAAGTTCAACACAGAACTTCGCTACTGTTCATCTTGTTCCTCTGTCTTTTGCATTTCAGATTCACAAATTCGCACGGGAAGGAAGAACAAAGAAGATCTTACAGGAGCAAGGGGATTTCACAACCAAAAAAAGAGAGTCCCGCCCTCCTGAACTACCGCAAAAGGGGCGCTGCGCTACTACAACTGCGACGGCGCCCAAGAACCTAATGCTACTTCACCACTCCTACTGGCGACACTGACGACGCGCAGGCGGAGCTGCGGACCCCGACGACGACGACGACAGCGGGCCTGGCACGGGCGCGATCGGCCTGGGCGCGCTCGGATGGCGCCTCCGGTGACCGCGGTTGGGGTCGCCCAGGCACACCCACCTGTCTGCGCCAGACGACTCCGCTGTCGCCTCAGCCCCTCCCGGCGCGGGCGCTGATGCCCCCGGGGCGCTCAAGCGCTGCCTCCTCCGCCGCTGATGGCTGGCGGAGCACACGAGCAGCGGAGGCGGCGCCGCTATGATAGCCGCCGCGATCGCCCCGATCTCCTGCTCTGCCACGGCCTGCGGCGGAACCTCCTCCTGCTCCGCCACGAGCTCCGGTAGAGCCTCTTCCCCTCCAGCCGCGGCCACCAGCGCGGCATCCTCCTCTGCCGCCAGTACGGTGGCATATGCGGCATCGGCAGCAATCTACGCCGCCACCGCATCATCCTCCGCCGCCAAGGCGACCGCCAGCGCCCTGGACATCTCCTTGTCAGCACGGATTTGGGCGTGCGCCGCTAGTGTGACCGCCTGACTCGCGATGGCGGGGGCCACAACGGCGGGAGCCACGGCAGCAGGGCGCACGACCTCCTCCTCCCCCGCGGGTTGGATCGGCGGCGACGGAGGAAGCGGCGGGTTAGGATCAGCGAACAAAGCGTCGCGGAACGCCGCCGCATAGCCGGAGTTGTACTCGGAAGACATGGTTTCAAGCTATCTCTTTCCTTTTTTGCCCACATGGTTCTGCCTCTGCCCGGGCCTGGCAATTTCTGTTCGCTGTTCTAAGGCGAGCGCAGGCAAGGCGTAAGGATCACGCGGCGCGCTGCGTCTCGCTTTATAGACTAGCGGCTGCGCAATGTCCTGTCGCGCTGCGAGTTACCCAAAGCGTCGTCGCGCACGAAGGGGCAAGCAATTAAAACCCACTACCCAAGCTGAAGAGATGCGAGCGCACGCGCTGTCTCACAGAATACCAACCGCACCAGTCGCGGCGCGACGCGTGTCCCGGTCCCGCCGTCAGTGGCGAGGGAGGAATCATTACGGGGCAGGAGTCTACCGCGCGGGCCTAGCCCACCGGTACGGATGCGGTCTGGCAGCGTCTCCACGGCCTGGCGCGTGGTTTAGGCCGGGTGCGTGAACCGGCGCGGGCGGTTTCACCTCCGTATCTGTGCCGAGCGAACTCGTACTTCCCGTCAGCGGAACACTGTGCCGCGCTGCAGAGCCCACAGTATGTGCGATTTGACATTATAAAATTAAGAGAAAAGTGGCTAAGCCCTTCGGCCACCACACATTACACAATGTTTATCCGGTTAAGCGGGCGATTCAAAAGAAAAATATACAAAGGTGTGTGGCGCAGAGCCAGGGAGCTGTGGACCGGGTCAAACTACGGTCCGTGCTGCAGTTTGAGCCTCTCTAGCTCGATTTCTAAATCCCGGATTCGCATCTGCGCCTAAAGTAACTCTATGGCTCGCGCGGCCATGTCATTTTGTTCTTGGCGCAGCTTGACCCGGGCTTCGGCAAGCTCCTCTCTCTGTTTCTTCAAGGCTTCCGACTCTGCCACAGACTTCACCCCAGTTTCGCGTAACGCGGTACTTTCCGCCCTGAATTTACTGCAAGCTTCCTCAAGCCCGCGGATGATGGAGTTATGCTCAGACTTGGTGATCGCCAGCTCGTTGACGGCCGCCTCTCTACGCTTGTGCTCCTCATCAAAAAGAATCCGAGCCCTGTCTGCCTCTTCACGAGCCGCCTGGGCTTGGATCTTCACGGCTTCCTCCACCTCCCGAGCTCGAGCGAGCCTCAGCGCAGCCTCCTGCTCTTTACCCTGCGATGAGCTCAGCGCGACCTCCAGCTCGGTAACACGCGTCGCGGCACGGGCCTCGACCAATGCGGTTAGCCCATCTGCACGCTTTGCCTGAGCCCGGGTTTGCGCTAGCCCGGCGGAGAGACGCTCAATCTTCATCACGTCATCATCTGCCTGCCCGCCCATCGCTTCCATCAGCGAGGACGAGCCAGCGATAAGCGTGTAAAGCTGAAACGGGGAAAACCAAATCAAGGCGCGAAAAATTCAGTACTTAAGCGTAACGCGCAGGGTCAAGGGTGGTACCTTTTTGGTGTGAGTGAGCATGTCCCATGTCCTCACCGCGACAATGCTGCGCGCGCTCCCGCCAAGCCGCGATCATGAGCCTCCTGCGGCGGTAAGGGCAGGCAGCCAACCGACCCCTCGTTACCTTCCTCCAGCGGCGCGGGGCATGGCAGCCCTGGCGGAGCGACTGGAGGCAAGGCTGTCGTCCCAACCGCGGCCGCCCTCCTCTCGGCGTCCTCCAGCTTGGCCGCTAGCTCGGCCTCCGCCGCGGTGGCTCGCCTCGCGACCATTACAGCCTCACCGAGCTGAGCCCGGGCCCTTATCAACGCGTCTTTCAGCTCATCCACCGTCCACTTAGCCGCCACGAGCTCGTGTGGGTCCTCCAGCCCAGGGATGGGGCGGGGCTTCGGACGTGGCAGGCCCGTTTGGCCGGCCTCCTGCGACCTGGCGGCATCCTATTCCTCCACCCATTCCGGAGTGACAGAAATCCAGCCCGCAGTCGCTAGCGGAGCCACGCTAGGCATCACTACACTTGTCCATCCGTCCGGCGTGAGCACGCGAACCGGCCAGATCCAGTTGACCAGCAGCATCTGTCGGTCAGGTGTCGGAAGCGCTTTCCCGACCGGGGTCTTGAAATAATCGACGATCCCCCTGCGGTCAATCGGCCACCATCCGTGCGCCGTGCGCCCTTCCACGCGCAAGGGCGTGATCCACACCGGATAATCACTCACGACGACCTGCACCGTTTCTGCAACTTTCGCGGAAGCGTCCAATACCGTCGCCGGTAGACAGTATCTTGATCCTCCGCGGATCAGCTGGCTCTTGCCCTTCAACTCCGCTAGCCCGGCGGCCTCTAGCTGCGCTATCTGGAGCGCATCTCCTCTGGGCTCTGCCGTTTCATCCTTCGTTAGCCCGGCGGCCTCCAGCTGCTGCAGCAAAGGCGCCCCTCCTATAGGTTCGATCGGCTCGTCTTCAGCCGCCACGGCCTCAGTGGAGGCGGGCAACACCTCGGTGACCACTTTGGCGCTATGCACTGCAACAAAGAGCACGGCGGTCAGACACAGGAAACAGAGTAATATCATGTAACGCGGGAAACTTACGCGCCGGCTCGAGCTCGGTGTCTTCATACACCCCTGGCGTAGGATGTAGAACGAGCTCTGTCTCCAGCCCGCCGACACGGCTCGAGGTGAGCAAAGCCGCTCCCTTGCGCCCTGCGGGGACCTTCCTCGTGGGTCCTCGCCGCGGGACCGTTGCTGGCGGCGAACTCGACACCAGCACAACCTCCTCATCGTGGCTATCTGGAGCTGGCTGGTACGTCCTCCTTTTCTTCGTAGGCGCCGCACCCTGAACGCGCGCAAGACGGAGCTTAAGGGCCGCTGGAACCTAGCGCCCGACCCAAGACAGAAAATGGAGGCTCACCATGCGCCTCTGCACTCGTGTGTGCTGAGCCCGCCGCGGTCGTCCGCGGCGCAGGCTTTCCTTTGCCTGACAGGACCGGCGCCCCGCCAGATGCCGCCGACGTTCCCGCCGGTGAGCGCCTGAGCCCCTCCTTTGAGCCTGAGGCCTGGATGGTCTTTTCGGTTGTCCTCCACGTCCGCTGCATAAAGCGGTCGACATGACCCGTCAAGGTCTCGTGGGCACGCGCACGGCAGAAGATTAGATCAAACACCTTGCGGGCACTAACCTCAGACAGCCGATCCTTCACGAATCGGACGGGGCGAGGAGTTTTATCCACGGGTAGCAACATCCCTGCGATCCGCGCGACCTCACGGTTCGGGAGACCAGCATGACATCCCCGACGGTCACAACTTACCCCAACTCGAAATCAAGCGTAAGGGAAGCAACTCACGCCTACCTTCGTGGAAATCACGGTCGGGATCCTCCCAACCATCCATGTCGCTGGCGCATCGCTCGTGGCGCCCCAGCGGGCTGATCCGGTGCCGGACAAAGCCGACGACGACCTCGTAGCCCGTCAGACCCTTCCTGACGAGCCCCTTGATCTCCTCCTCCATGACTTGATCCTCCGGTTGGGGCTCGCTGCGCTGGAAGATCAGGGTATCCGGCACGGCTGAGGAATATCCCAGGGTCGAGCCCCCGCGGTTCAGGTAGAACCACCGCCGGGCCCAACCGTCGACCTTCGTCCTCACCTCATACTCCGGGTACGATTGGCTTCCCCGGGCTCGGCGTGCGGTTAGGTGGAAAACCCCGCCGTTGCCCACTCGGCGGCCGACGGGCTTCAATTCGAAAAAGTGCTGAAGAAGGCTCACCGTTGGCCGGACCCCGCAGTGCGCCTCACACAGGAACGCGAAGATTGACAGATGAACATAGGACTGCGGGGATAGGTTCTCCGGCCTCAACTCCGTAAAGGCAAAGAAGTCGGTGATGAACTGAGATTCCGGCACGCGAAACCCGCAAATGACCGAACTCTCAAAACACACCAATTCGTCAGGCTCCGGCCTTGGCTCCTGCTCCGCGGCTAGGAGCCTCCACGAGCCCGGCTTCACAAAGCCATCCCTCTCCAGCTCCACCATCCTCTCCCTCGTCAAAGTGCTATCCCCAATGAGCACCATAGCGGCCGGAAGCGAGAAGCAAGAATGCAGGGAGCGAGTTGAGAAGGCGAAGAGGAAGGCGAAGGGGATGTTCCCGCGGTAGGAAGTTCCCCCTGGAGCGCTGCCTTATAAAGGAAGACAACAGTCGAGGCGGAGATCGTGGGAGTCGTGCCCAAGAAGGCGTAACTGCCCCACCTTTACATCAAATTGGGTTCCATGCTCAAACTTTGGTTCCCGAGCCAAATCTTCCCGCGCGGCGCGTGGAGGGGGTCTCCTCTGAACCACAGACCGGCTCACTGCGCGACCCGCTCGAGGCTCGGGGGCTGGCTGTTGGCGATTGGTAAACGGCCCATCATGCGACGGGCCTTGGGCCGATTCCATACGGGCCCATCACACGAGAATCCAAGAGGCCGTTCCTGGATGTACTAACGGAAGCGTCTAAAACGCCAGCGGTTGCCCCGGGCTTGACCGGGTCAAACCTTGGGGGGCCACGTACCTCCCGGGCTATCCTTAGCCTGGGAGAAGGTCCCTCGGGTAATCCGCTTACCTGCGGGCGAATGGCGACAGCTTCCATGTCCCACCGCACTTTTTCCGGCCTTGACCGGAACGAACTGTATCTCCCAGGGGACCCACAGCTCGGGAGAAGAGCACGCGAGCAACCCGCCTCGTCTTTTGCCCTCTTTGACACGCAGCAGATGGTTGTTACGCTACGCGACGCCGCCTCCAACGGGTGGCGCGCGGCTGGCTCAGTCCAGCCAAGGCTATATCGGGGATAAAGGTAAAGTGCTTTATCCCTAAAGAAGTTTTCTCCCCTGTATCTGCATGTTAAGACAAACACGTGTCCAGTACTAACCCGACCAGCTCCTCCCTGCAGGCTCGAGACCAGACAGAACCCTAGAACGAGACAAGAGCCCTGCCGTAGCAAGTAGCCTTAGCCTTTAGTCACCTCCATTGTAAGTTCGGGATCGGTGCCTTCAAGCCCGGTCTCGGCACCCTTGTACTGTTTCCACCATATAATCCGAATCCCTGGAGTAGAGCTATTACCCGGCAGTGGGGGCTCCAACCAGGGTAAATCGACCGTGTCTTCGTGGTTCGTATCTTCTCTTTTTTTCCCTTGCACCGTACTAAGGACCTGTACCCGGATCATCAAGTCGCACCAGGCCCTTGTCCGGGAAGACTGCGCGGCCTTAGCCCCTGCCGGCAGCCACCGACAGCCTGATTCGTGCCACAACGTGTCAGCATAGCCTCCCTGTATTGCCGTCCCACTGCCTTGTCCAGGTTCGCCATCATTTTGTGTTATAGGAATACTCGGCCTCAGGGTAGCTTGCACCAACACAACAGCCCAACAATTTCTCCTCTGACAACCATGTATAAACCTCAATAGGCCATTCTCCATGTTCAGGGCAGTTAGCTTATAAAATGGGGCTTCTATAGACTTAGTCCATAAATCTTGTATCCAAACTATATGATTTTCCGGTGACCAACTAAATAAATGACAAATCCACATGTGCAGTCCATGAAGCATTATGGTGCCACAGCTTCCAAAAGATAGCCTGCTCATCCAGACCTTGGCCCGAGCGACGATCATGGTTGAGATGGCGGCCATCCAACAGAATGAGGCACACCCAGCTCCAACCGTGCCCGTGACGGCCAACAGTCGTTCCGCGCGCAATCGGAGCAAGGCACGCGTCGCCGCCGCTGGCGGATCGCACCCCTTTGCCACGACATAAAGAACACATCGACAGCGAGCGGATCTCCCGCAGCCATCGTTGTCGGCGCAATGACGACCATGCCTAAAGTACCTCCAGCTGGCACGACCATCACGAAGAACATCGCCGTCGTGGCCCACGACAAGAGCGTCGTAGCAGATCCCCGTGGCACCGTCAACCACGACCCTTGGATGGAATTCAGGCGTTCACTCCGAATCTTCGCCGAGTGTTCTGGCCCGACGGCTTCAACCTCAAGGGCATCGACAAGTTTGATGGCGAGAGGGATCCAAAGAACTAGCTATAGGTTTACGCCCCTGGCAGTCAGCGCGGTAGAAGGTGATCAGAACATAATGGTGAACTACTTGCCAATCGCTCTGACCCCAACCGTCCAAACATGGCTAACGGGACTCCCTGAGAATTCTATCGAGTCTTGGGATGACCTACAAGAACAGTTCATCGCCAATTTCTAGGGGACCTATGAAAGGCTCGCTGGGAGATGGGAGATCGGACAACTATATTGTCGAAAGAACGGGACTCTCCGTGAGTTCATTAAGCGCTTCACCAAAAAAAAGAATGAGATCCAGGAAGTTTCGGAGCAAACAGTCATCGACGCCTTCTTTGCCGAATGCAAGCCCGAGGAGTTGATCAGGCATATGACTCAGGATCCCCCGCGAACTCTCAAAGCCATGTTTACAATGGCAGATCAGGAGGCCAATGCTGAAGAGGCAATCCTGAATCATCAAGGTGGCCACGACGTAGGCCCCAAAAAGAAGTCTAATGATGAGGAAGGCAAGCCGAAGGACAAGAAGCGCAAGGGGGCGAGATGGTCGCGAACGTGGAACGCAATCGACCTAAGCCCCCCAACGACAACGACTGCAATAAGGTCATGGAGGCAGTGTGCCCCTTCCACCCTCGCGGTAAGCACGCTGCCAAGGATTGCCTTATCTTACGGAAATATGCAGATAAATCCAACCAGTTGGCGGCCAAGGACGGCCACGACAAGAAACCGGACGGAGATTATCAGGATGCTGAGCGTGAGATCTACTGCATATTTGGGGGCTGACGCGTATGAGTCCAAGCGGAAGCAAAAGCTTACTACTCGGAAGATCAACGCAATCTTGCCTGCAACCCCCAAGTACCTACGCTGGTCAGAGATTCCAATTACCTTTGATCGGACAGACCACCCAGATCAAATAGCCTTCCTTGGAAGGTACCCACTAGTGCAGGATCCAGTTGTTCGGGGCAATAAGCTGAAGAGGGTCCTGGTCGATGGCGGGAGCGGGTTTAACGTCCTTTTCTTCAAGACATTGGATCATATGAAGATTCCTCGTTCCGAGCTACAGCAGGGGTCATCCCCTTTCCACGGGGTCATCCCCGGGACGTCCGCGGGACCGCTCGGACAGATCTCATTGCCCGTTATGTTTGGGACCAAGGAAAACTACCGGACTGAGAATCTGAGTTTCGAAGTGGCCGATTTCGAGACGGCATACCATGCTATCTTGGGAAGGCCGGGCATCACCAAGTTCATGGCGGTACCCAACTACACTTATCTTGTCATGAAGATGCCTTGAAGTGGGGTCGTGTCAAGTCGACACGTGTGCATCGTTGTATGTTTGTGTTGATGTTGAGCTTGGTTTTGGTTTTGGTTGATCTTGTGTGGAGTTAACCTCGCAGGTGGAAGGAGAGTTGGTTTGGTTTCACCTCTGTGATGCATGTACCGGTGGGTACGTCGCTGACGCTTCGCGGGGACAGCTGGAGCCTGGTGCGTCCGGAGGCGCGCAGGCAACCGGATTCTCCGACCTGACGGTCAAATGAGGTGGTGTACTCGTAAAGATTCACCTCTCTGATGGAGGTATCGGCGGGTACATGGTTGACACTTTGTGGGGATAGTTGGAGACTGGCGCGTCCGGAGGCGTGCAGGCGACCGGGTTCGATGACCTAGCGGACACATGAGGTGCAGGTGTACTTGAAAAGCTTCGTCATGGCAAGGAATCCAAGGTAGCTGGAGGCTGTGGCGTCGGTAACCTGGTGGCGAAGATGGTTTGTCTGGTGGGCCCAGACGTGGGCTGTGGACCAGGAGTTGCGGGAAGCTGCAATGGTTCCGAATGGATATGAAAGGATCGATATGCCGCCTAGAGGGGGTGAATAGACTAATAAAACAAAATTACGGAAAGTAAACACTCAAAACAGTAATAGGTACGTCGGATGTTCCGATGTAGATCACATGTTCCGATCAGATCCAGCGCACTGTGCATCGGATGTTCTGATCGGGGTCAGATGTTCTGATCTGCGTCGAATGTTCCGATCCTGATTGATCTGAAATTCAAGTAAATCTGCAAGAAAAGTTGATTTCTCGCAAAAACAAGTTTACTTCTACTCAAGAATATTTAGAACAAGTCAAAAACCAATAGAATAACAAATACTCAATATCGAGACGAAGAACACGACGATTTTTGTTTACCGATGTTTGGATCTTTAAAGGGAGATCCTACTCACCGTTAGGGAAGGCACAAAGCGCGGATCACCAAGACCCTAATCTCCATCCAGCGTTGCACCAGAGCACTCACCGGTCCTCACTAGATGAGTCCTTTTCCTTGCGGAGGCGGAATCAAACCTTCACAAATTCCAGAGGCGCACCATACAAAGTTCAGCGGCTCACCGGTGACACGTAGACGTCTAGGAGCCTTTCAAGCCTCCAAGAGTAACAAATGCTGTGGAGAAATTGATTAGGATTCTAAATGCTCAAGAATTTGATGCCTCTAATTCGTGGAGCACTTTGGGTGCCTTGATCTCTCTAGATCTAGATCTCACAAGACGAATCAAGAGAGAAGGAGGCTTGTGTTCTTGAGAGCTGATGAAGAAAGGAGTGAAGGGATCAAAATCTCAATCAATCAGAGTGTGTAACTTATGGCAGGTGGTGGAGGAGAGCTTTAAACAGAGGATCTCGAAATATGGCTGTTGCTACAGAGAATCCCGCGTCGGATGTTTCGACCTACATCGGATGTTCCGACATGCATCGGATGTTTCGACGGACAGCGGATGTTCCGATGGGGTGCTTTCTAGATTGCGCTGGTAACATGCTGACTGAGTCCACCGTCGGATGTTCTGATCGGGTAGGTTCTGTATATAGGGTATTTTGAGTGGAAAACTCATACAAAGTTTGAGATACCTACTTTGCGCACTTAGGAACCTTTATATTATAGTATGACATACCAGACTCAATAAGTAAAGATTTATAATTTTGTAATGATAGACCGAATCTTGATGCCATCTTCAACCTATAAAAGTTTGAGGGGTACTCCACCACTTTTAAACTGTGTATATCTCTTCAATAAAAGCATTAGCTCTATAATTGTTGATCATAAATCACCAAAACATATTTGGGGCCTAGATGTACTTTCAGGATATCTGGTAGATATTCCCTGGTAATGTTCTGGGTTATCCCGCTGTAAAACCCTAGTTCGGTTTTGGGTCACCTGGTGGTAAAACCTTATATCGGTTCTGGGTTATCCTGTGTGGTAAAATCCTGTGTCAGTTCTGGGTTATCCGATGTGGTAAAAACCTGTGTCGGTTCTAGGTTATCCAGTATGTGAGAAACCCTGTCAAGTTATGGGGTCAGCCTGTGTGTGAAAAATCCCTGGTAGGTGTGTGGTTGGGTTTCGAGTGAACACAGGGTTAAAACCCCAGGTTTAGGGAGGATCTTTTGAGTCCCATGAGCACCCAGAAAACATTGACCGGAAGGATTTTGTTGTGGTTTTTGAGGAAAAATATGTGCCTGAGAGCCTAAGGCCCTCTTTCATTGCTTGTTTAGTTTTAGTTTAGCTTTTGTTGGGAAAATTTAAGCACCTTTGAAAGTGATATGAAAAGGCTAGATAAATTATTGAAAAAATATTTTTGAGATCTTTGAGAAAAACCCTACAAAGTTATAAAAAAATTATTTTCAAAAAATAAAAAGATTGGTGTGTATAAAAATAACAAAAGTTGCAATCCTAACAAAAACTAAACTAAAACAAGCAATCAAAGAGGCCCTAAGAAAGGCTAAAAGGGGCGAGTTTTACTCTCTCGTATAGTGAAGCAAGACCTTGCATGAGTACTTCTGTACTTGACCAAGTTCACTTTGTTGGCTCCCTACATCCCTCGGGATGTTAAGAGCGATGCTAACAATATCTACTTCTTCAAGAAGGGTATGTGTCGACGGGCCGGGCTAACTACGA